>OY755042.1:32538934-32564934 GCA_963576565.1 Aspidapion aeneum | reverse complement strand
CTATTTTTCATTTTCTTTTCCTTTTCTGCGCGTTAAAAATAATTTAAATTTTCGCGCTCTTAAATATGCATATGGGTTTTCACGGCACCGCACACGTGCGAGGAAGCAGCGCCGCGTTGAGTGCGCAAACAACCACCGTCACAACAAGACACTAGAAAAAATCACGTTCCCAAAAAAGTGAATTTTTGAGGTGAAAAAACTGGACGTTTAAACGTTGACTGGAGCCGCAAGAGAGTCCGAGGTAGGTGCCTTTTCATATAAAATTCCATATGTATCGTAACTTTCCATTTACAATCGTCAATACCGACAATTATTTTTAAATGTGCTTGTAAAGCCAAACCGGCGACCTGTCGAAGGAAATTCCATTATTTTTCAGTACTTGCACGCACAACCAATATAACTCAAAAACGACCTATAGTTCAAAAGATAATATGAAAAATATTATGCAACTTTACATTATCCCCTGAAAAATGCCACGGAAACATAAAAATTGACTGTATTTAAATGCAATTTTCTGAAATAAAATAAACGGATCCATGACGGATCTGATACCTTTCTAGCTAGCCTATTAGAACACTTCCCGTTTTCGGTTTTTTTTCTACATATCTCAGAAACGAATGCTTTTATGAAGTTTCAAGGTATTATACAAATTATTAAGATAAAAGTGCTCCCATTATATTTCCACAGCCCGCTTATTGTTAAGATGCTCCGTTAAAAAGTTCGCATTTAAAAAAAAAATTAATTGTCCAAAAAAACTATCAAGCATTAGTGGATTTGGAACAAAATCTATTCAGCTCCTTACAATGTCAAACACACTATTTCACCTAAACATTTCATGAAAAATGGGGTTCAGCGGTTTAGGAGCTATCGTGTTACGGACAGAGATACACGGAGACAGACGTCACAAACGATATTGCTCAGATAGCTTCAAAACACACCCAAATAGCGCAGTTTCGGCGTTATCTCAATTTTTTTTTCTAAAAAAAAAATCTATTCTCAAAACAACTTGCTTTGCTGCGATTTTCACTATTGTTTTTGTCGCTTAAAAAGCAAAGCTTAGTAGGAGTAAGTTTTTTTCTTCTCTTGAAATTGAATTCCTCCAAAGACATTGAATATAAGTTACGGCCAGGGGACGTAGCTGCTATAGTGGTTCTTCTTATTGAAGGAAAAAGCTAAATAGCGCGTGACCAAAACATCGCAAATTAAATCAAAGTGATTTTTTTGTTTATGCTAGCCTGACCAGGTTAAAAACACTAAAACCGCGCATTTTTGTCCGATTAATTTAACGTTAATTCTTTTTCCTGGCATTATCAATATTTTAAATTAGTCCAAGTGTTTTAAGAATTGGCTATGTTGGCGCAAATTAAGTAAAAAAGTCGCATCCTTATTCTTTCAAATTCGAATAAAACCCTAGTAATATGACATTTGTTTTTTTTGCTAAATCCGTTTTGGTTCAAACTTACGGAGGTATTTTTTAAGTAAAAACTGGAAATAGTAAAGTATCTTTTTAACATGTTTGTTGAATCATTTTTTTTAATTTAAAATTGGCTAGGTAAGTTAGTCAAAGGTTTATCATTATTAAAAACCGGATTTTCTTAATAAAAAAATTTTAAAATCCGAGGCGTTTTTAAAAGTTTTTAAAATTGACACACATATCTATAAAAAGTTCTTTGCCACCACAAAAAGAATTACTTATAAATTGCTGCCCTTCATACCTACACAACGGTAAATGTTGGCTTCAATTTTCTTTTATTTATAACACTTTTTTTTGGACAACGTATTTTATAGTCGAAGCAAATTAGGCGTAAAAATGACGACTAGATGAACAAATTTATAAGGATGTGACATTTTGGTTGTGAACTCCTAGTAGGAAACCTAAAGTGCAAAACCGAGGAAAAAATGTCAAAAATAATAACCAAAAAATAGAAAATCAATGTCAGGCTTTGCTTCCTATAAAGCTTGCAAATTACGATATGTGTCCTTAAGGGAAACCCCCCTCTACCCTAGGATTAACCCTCCTCACCAAACTGAACCTCACGACGATTTTCTGCGTTTATCTCACAAACCGTAACTTTTTATATTCTTCATCAAATATCTTATATATGATTCAAGTTTTCAAGATTTATTCCACACATTTTAAATGTAAATATAGAAATTCTAACATTTTTATAATAAATTTTTTAATTCTTTTATTAGTGCTGAAAGCGAAAAATTTAATCCTGTAGTGCTTTTACCTACAAACAAAAGATAGAATACTAGAAAAAAATTAAGTAACTAAAAATAGCTGTGTGAAAACCACCAAAAAACAACTACTCCGAGGGAAAATACCCCTACCGGCATTGAATTATACTGATGGTTTAAGGCTCTCGTTGGGAACTTGTCACTGATTTTCGTATCCTCGTGATTGACGTTGGAGAAAGTGAAAACCAAACAGTTTTAACAAGTTCCCAACGAAAGCCTCAAAACCATCAGTATAATTCAATGCCAGTAGGGGTATTTTCCCTCGGAGTAGTGGTTTTTGGTGGTTTCACACAACTTGTGCTCTACACGGAGCTATCGCCTACATTCACCTGAGGATGGCCCAAAAGGTCGAAACCGGTCCGGTCGTGGATTGGCACGGAACATTTGTTCCTGACTATCAGGACGTGTTCCAGACGGGGATCATTCGTATCCTCGTGATCGGCGTTGGAGAAAGTGAAAACCAAACAGTTTTAACAACTTCCCAACGAAAAGCCTCAAACCATCAGTATAATTCAATGCCGGTAGGGTTATTTTCCCTCGGAGTAGTTGTTTTTGGTGGTTTCACACAACTTGTGCTCTACACGGAGCTATCGCCTACATTCACCTGAGGATGGCCCAAAAGGTCGAAACCGGTCCGGTCGTGGATTGGCACGGAATATTTTGTTTCCTGACTATCAGGACGTGTTCCAGACGGGGATCATTCGTATCCTCGTGATCGACGTTGGAAAAAGTGAAAAACCAAAACAGTTTTAAAAAATAGCTTATTAAAATTTTAAAAACTTTAAGAACATTGACCAAGTAACTACTGTTTATTACTTAATTTTTAAACTAATAATTTTAATTATAATACTAAACTTTTCCTGTCAAAAACAAAACTCTTTACATATACTATAAATAAAGAAATAAATCTTTATTATTTTTTACAAACACATACACACACACACACACACATGCATTCACATAAACCCATATGCTATAGGTATAGGTACAGGTCAAATTACTTTGATAACTAGTGGACAGTGGTTTAATTATATAATAGATTCTTATGTACAGTAGGTCTGTAAAGTCTGGAATCACCCATTATTGCTGATTTAGAGACCGTTGATTGGATGACATGTTTGTTATTAAATAAATGACGTACTTCATGATTACTTTTAACTCTATTTGACCAATCAGGGTGCTAAAAAAACTTAATTTCATACAAATGTCTTTTATTAAGTGTTTAGGTATGGAGATACCTTATCAAAGCCAAATGTGAAAAAAATATACCGGGTGTCCTATTTAAAGAAACATAAGTTTATGTCATAGCTTTTTCTGGAACATCCCGTATAATTAACCATAGCCTTTTCTAACTCGTATTTTAAATCTTTATTTGATATCCAAGCTTTTTTTCTAAAAAGCTTGCAAACTTTTTTAAAAAATTCGTGATTCTACACTTTACGAACACACTGTATAAGTAGGCATAATAAAGGGTTTTGAAAAAATAGTAAGATTAAAATCGGAAAATACAAACTCTTTTGATTTTTTTGACAAATGATTTAAAAACATAGCATCTTTATTGCTTTAGGAAATTCATTATAAATCTTTGCCCCAAGCAAAATAAACATCCTTTGTGTATGGGATAGGTTTGAATAAAAACATAAAATAATACGGATTTTTTTTTTGTGATCTTTAAAAATAGCCCCATAATTGGGACGTCAATGGAGTTTTCTACAATAAACTTTACTATGCTTTTTTCTCTAAAGTACTTAGTATTTAGAAAATTGGATAAAACCTAATTATTTCAGTTTATTTTGCGTATAATATAGAAAGAAATATATGGAGGGGATATCTTTAACACTTTGTGGTTTGTATCCTAGCAAGAATATTACACATGCAACTAATTGATAATTTTTGTAGAATATCTATCAATCTTTGTTTAATGTCATTACAGTCATTCTCAAAAATGAGTCGTTTTTAAGTTAAAGGCCACCAAAAAAAGGAAATTGTGTAAATTCAAAAATGACGAAAAAATGGTTGATATAATACCTCGAAAACTATTACTCTAACAAAAACACTTTTTAGCATTTTCGTATAAAATTTAGTTTCAAACTCTTTTACAAACACCAAGGGATTTTAGAAAAACAGAATTTGCGCGCTATTTTTTTAAAAAAACTTCCTTGAATATTATGGACAGTCCAACCCTATAATTGTGCCAAGTTTCGGACCTTTTGCACCAAAAACCGCATTTTATGTCTCTAATGATTAAACTACTTAACTAATTTTAAGTCTAAAGCCCCATAGCACAGGGTTGAATATCTGTCGCAAACATTTAATGTATTACAAAAGCAATCAATCAAACCGTCGAAAAACTACCAGAATAATCAAAGAAATGTAAGACGACTAACAAAAATTAGTTCAATTATTTCAATAAGATAAAAAATACAATAATAATCGTCTACAAAGCCCCTTCTAAAATATCAGACCCGAGACGTTTCCGAGAATTCGATTAAACATTCCAAGGGTAAAAAGCAGGTAATATCTGAAATTACATACAACAAAGAAACCCGTCTCTAAAATCTAAACCACAAGGTTTGCCAAATTTCTAAGGTCGCTGCGACGCGGGTCTTAACACGCAAAATACCTTTTATATCAACGAGGTGACTTAGTAGACCGTTTAGTTTCAGTGAAAGCGCCGCTAGCGCCACCGGTAGATACGTGAACTACACGGCCAAAAAGTAGCTATATATACCATTTTGTGACATATATATATATATATATATATATATATATATATATATATATATGTCACAAAATGGTATATATAGCTACTTTTTGGCCGTGTAGTTCACGTATCTACCGGTGGCGCTAGCGGCGCTTTCACTGAAACTAAACGGTCTACTAAGTCACCTCGTTGATATAAAAGGTATTTTGCGTGTTAAGACCGCGTCGCAGCGACCTTAGAAATTTGGCAACCTTGTGGTTTAGATTTTAGAGACGGGTTTCTTTGTTGTATGTAATTTCAGATATTACCTGCTTTTTACCCTTGGAATGTTTAATCGAATTCTCGGAAACGTCTCGGGTCTGATATTTTAGAAGGGGCTTTGTAGACGATTATTATTGTATTTTTTATCTTATTGAAATAATTGAACTAATTTTGTTAGTCGTCTTACATTTCTTTGATTATTCTGGTAGTTTTCGACGGTTGATTGATTGCTTTTGTAATACATTAAATGTTTGCGACAGATATTCAACCCTGTGCTATGGGCTTTAGACTTAAAATTAGTTAAGTAGTTTAATCATTAGAGACATAAAATGCGGTTTTGGTGCAAAAGGTCCGAAACTTGGCACAATTATAGGGTTGACTGTCCATAATATTCAAGGAAGTTTTTTTAAAAAAATAGCGCGCAAATTCTGTTTTTCTAAAATCCCTTGGTGTTTGTAAAAGAGTTTGAAACTAAATTTTATACGAAAATGCTAAAAAGTGTTTTTGTTAGAGTAATAGTTTTCGAGGTATTATATCAACCATTTTTTCGTCATTTTTGAATTTACACAATTTCCTTTTTTTGGTGGCCTTTAACTTAAAAACGACTCATTTTTGAGAATGACTGTAATGACATTAAACAAAGATTGATAGATATTCTACAAAAATTATCAATTAGTTGCATGTGTAATATTCTTGCTAGGATACAAACCACAAAGTGTTAAAGATATCCCCTCCATATATTTCTTTCTATATTATACGCAAAATAAACTGAAATAATTAGGTTTTATCCAATTTTCTAAATACTAAGTACTTTAGAGAAAAAGCATAGTAAAGTTTATTGTAGAAAACTCCATTGACGTCCCAATTATGGGGCTATTTTTAAAGATCACAAAAAAAAATCCGTATTATTTTATGTTTTATTCAAACCTATCCCATACACAAAGGATGTTTATTTTGCTTGGGGCAAAGATTTATAATGAATTTCCTAAAGCAATAAAGATGCTATGTTTTAAATCATTTGTCAAAAAATCAAAAGAGTTTGTATTTTCCGATTTTAATCTTACTATTTTTTCAAAACCCTTTATTATGCCTACTTATACAGTGTGTTCGTAAAGTGTAGAATCACGAATTTTTTAAAAAAGTTGCAAGCTTTTTAGAAAAAAGCTTGGATATCAAATAAAGATTTAAAATACGAGTTAGAAAAGGCTATGGTTAATTATACGGGATGTTCCAGAAAAAGCTATGACATAAACTTATGTTTCTTTAAATAGGACACCCGGTATATTTTTTCACATTTGGCTTTGATAAGGTATCTCCATACCTAAACACTTAATAAAAGACATTTGTATGAAATAAGTTTTTTTAGCACCCTGATTGGTCAAATAGAGTTAAAAGTAATCATGAAGTACGTCATTTATTTAATAACAAACATGTCATCCAATCAACGGTCTCTAAATCAGCAATAATGGGTGATTCCAGACTTTACAGACCTACTGTACATAAGAATCTATTATATAATTAAACCACTGTCCACTAGTTATCAAAGTAATTTGACCTGTACCTATACCTATAGCATATGGGTTTATGTGAATGCATGTGTGTGTGTGTGTGTGTATGTGTTTGTAAAAAATAATAAAGATTTATTTCTTTATTTATAGTATATGTAAAGAGTTTGTTTTTGACAGGAAAAGTTTAGTATTATAATTAAAATTATTAGTTTAAAAATTAAGTAATAAACAGTAGTTACTTGGTCAATGTTCTTAAAGTTTTTAAAATTTTAATAAGCTATTTTTAAAACTGTTTGGTTTTCACTTTTTCCAACGTCGATCACGAGGATACGAATGATCCCCGTCTGGAACACGTCCTGATAGTCAGGAACAAATGTTCCGTGCCAATCCACGACCGGACCGGTTTCGACCTTTTGGGCCATCCTCAGGTGAATGTAGGCGATAGCTCCGTGTAGAGCACAAGTTGTGTGAAACCACCAAAAACAACTACTCCGAGGGAAAATAACCCTACCGGCATTGAATTATACTGATGGTTTGAGGCTTTCGTTGGGAAGTTGTTAAAACTGTTTGGTTTTCACTTTCTCCAACGCCGATCACGAGGATACGAATGATCCCCGTCTGGAACACGTCCTGATAGTCAGGAACAAATGTTCCGTGCCAATCCACGACCGGACCGGTTTCGACCTTTTGGGCCATCCTCAGGTGAATGTAGGCGATAGCTCCGTGTAGAGCACAAGTTGTGTGAAACCACCAAAAACCACTACTCCGAGGGAAAATACCCCTACTGGCATTGAATTATACTGATGGTTTGAGGCTTTCGTTGGGAACTTGTTAAAACTGTTTGGTTTTCACTTTCTCCAACGTCGATCACGAGGATACGAAAATCAGTGACAAGTTCCCAACGAGAGCCTTAAACCATCAGTATAATTCAATGCCGGTAGGGGTATTTTCCCTCGGAGTAGTTGTTTTTGGTGGTTTCACACAGCTATTTTTAGTTACTTAATTTTTTTCTAGTATTCTATCTTTTGTTTGTAGGTAAAAGCACTACAGGATTAAATTTTTCGCTTTCAGCACTAATAAAAGAATTAAAAAATTTATTATAAAAATGTTAGAATTTCTATATTTACATTTAAAATGTGTGGAATAAATCTTGAAACTTGAATCATATATAAGATATTTGATGAAGAATATAAAAAGTTACGGTTTGTGAGATAAACGCAGAAAATCGTCGTGAGGTTCAGTTTGGTGAGGAGGTTAATCCTAGGGTAGAGGGGGTTTCCTTAAGGACACATATCGTAATTTGCAAGCTTTATAGGAAGCAAAGCCTGACATTGATTTTCTATTTTTTGGTTATTATTTTTGACATTTTTTCCTCGGTTTTGCACTTTAGGTTTCCTACTAGGAGTTCACAACCAAAATGTCACATCCTTATAAATTTGTTCATCTAGTCGTCATTTTTACGCCTAATTTGCTTCGACTATAAAATACGTTGTCCAAAAAAAGTGTTATAAATAAAAGAAAATTGAAGCCAACATTTACCGTTGTGTAGGTATGAAGGGCAGCAATTTATAAGTAATTCTTTTTGTGGTGGCAAAGAACTTTTTATAGATATGTGTGTCAATTTAAAAACTTTTAAAAACGCCTCGGATTTTAAAATTTTTTTATTAAGAAAATCCGGTTTTTAATAATGATAAACCTTTGACTAACTTACCTAGCCAATTTTAAATTAAAAAAATGATTCAACAAACATGTTAAAAAGATACTTTACTATTTCCAGTTTTTACTTAAAAATACCTCCGTAAGTTTGAACCAAAACGGATTTAGCAAAAAAAAACAAATGTCATATTACTAGGGTTTTATTCGAATTTGAAAGAATAAGGATGCGACTTTTTTACTTAATTTGCGCCAACATAGCCAATTCTTAAAACACTTGACTAATTTAAAATATTGATAATGCCAGGAAAAAGAATTAACGTTAAATTAATCGGACAAAAATGCGCGGTTTTAGTGTTTTTAACCTGGTCAGGCTAGCATAAACAAAAAAATCACTTTGATTTAATTTGCGATGTTTTGTCACGCGCTATTTAGCTTTTTCCTTCAATAAGAAGAACCACTATAGCAGCTACGTCCCTGGCCGTAACTTATATTCAATGTCTTTGGAGGAATTCAATTTCAAGAGAAGAAAAAACTTACTCCTACTAAGCTTTGCTTTTTAAGCGACAAAACAATAGTGAAAATCGCAGCAAAGCAAGTTGTTTTGAGAATAGATTTTTTTTTAGAAAAAAAAATTGAGATAACGCCGAAACTGCGCTATTTGGGTGTGTTTGAAGCTATCTGAGCAATATCGTTGTGACGTCTGTCTCCGTGTATCTCTGTCCGTAACACGATAGCTCCTAAACCGCTGAACCCATTTTCATGAAATGTTTAGGTGAAATAGTGTTTGACATTGTAAGGAGCTGAATAGATTTTGTTCCAAATCCACTAATGCTTGATAGTTTTTTGACAATTAATTTTTTTTTTAAATGCGAACTTTTTAACGGAGCATCTTAACAATAAGCGGCTTTGGAAATATAATGGAGCACTTTTATCTTAATAATTTGTATAATACCTTGAAACTTCATAAAAGCATTCGTTTCTGAGATATGTAGAAAAAAACCGAAAACGGGAAGTGTTCTAATAGGCTAGCTAGAAAGGTATCAGATCCGTCATGGATCCGTTTATTTTATTTCAGAAAATTGCATTTAAATACAGTCAATTTTTATGTTTCCGTGGCATTTTTCAGGGGATAATGTAAAGTTGCATAATATTTTTCATATTATCTTTTGAACTATAGGTCGTTTTTGAGTTATATTGGTTGTGCGTGCAAGTACTGAAAAATAATGGAATTTCCTTCGACAGGTCGCCGGTTTGGCTTTACAAGCACATTTAAAAATAATTGTCGGTATTGACGATTGTAAATGGAAAGTTACGATACATATGGAATTTTATATGAAAAGGCACCTACCTCGGACTCTCTTGCGGCTCCAGTCAACGTTTAAACGTCCAGTTTTTCACCTCAAAATTCACTTTTTTGGGAACGTGATTTTTCTAGTGTCTTGTTGTGACGGTGGTTGTTTGCGCACTCAACGCGGCGCTGCTTCCTCGCACGTGTGCGGTGCCGTGAAAACCCATATGCATATTTAAGAGCGCGAAAATTTAAATTATTTTAACGCGCAGAAAAGGAAAAGAAAATGAAAAATAGGAAATTCATTGCTTGCACCAACATTTTCCGGCCGCCAAAACACGTGTGTTTTTACTTAGTTAAGAAAAGGAAAGGAAAAAAAATTAAATAATATTCGCCTATTAGCAATTAAACGATACAATTCAACATTAACCCAAATATGCATTAAATTATGCATGTAAATTAAAATTAAAAAAAAAGAAAAAAAATACTTAGAAAAAATTAAGAAAGAAAAAGATAATTTTGCCTTATGCGTCGGGCATAGGCAAAGGACATAGTTTCACTACTGGTCGACGATATATTCCCGTAGCTGTTTTAACGGTCACAACACGAATATGACCGTCTGAGCCAGGGTGTACGTCGACAATTCGCCCAACAGCCCATTGCAATGAAAAACGTTGACACTTCAAAAAAGTGAGGTGACAACGTTATATATGAGGTGACAGCGTAGTTTATATACTTTATTTTGAGGTGGCTACGTACCCTTTATCAATATATATATATATATATATATATATATATATATATATATATATATATATATATATATATATATGTCACAAAATGGTATATATAGCTACTTTTTGGCCGTGTAGTTCACGTATCTACCGGTGGCGCTAGCGGCGCTTTCACTGAAACTAAACGGTCTACTAAGTCACCTCGTTGATATAAAAGGTATTTTGCGTGTTAAGACCGCGTCGCAGCGTCCTTAGAAATTTGGCAACCTTGTGGTTTAGATTTTAGAGACGGGTTTCTTTGTTGTATGTAATTTCAGATATTACCTGCTTTTTACCCTTGGAATGTTTAATCGAATTCTCGGAAACGTCTCGGGTCTGATATTTTAGAAGGGGCTTTGTAGACGATTATTATTGTATTTTTTATCTTATTGAAATAATTGAACTAATTTTGTTAGTCGTCTTACATTTCTTTGATTATTCTGGTAGTTTTCGACGGTTGATTGATTGCTTTTGTAATACATTAAATGTTTGCGACAGATATTCAACCCTGTGCTATGGGCTTTAGACTTAAAATTAGTTAAGTAGTTAAATCATTAGAGACATAAAATGCGGTTTTGGTGCAAAAGGTCCGAAACTTGGCACAATTATAGGGTTGACTGTCCATAATATTCAAGGAAGTTTTTTTAAAAAAATAGCGCGCAAATTCTGTTTTTCTAAAATCCCTTGGTGTTTGTAAAAGAGTTTGAAACTAAATTTTATACGAAAATGCTAAAAAGTGTTTTTGTTAGAGTAATAGTTTTCGAGGTATTATATCAACCATTTTGTCGTCATTTTTGAATTTGCACAATTTCCTTTTTTTGGTGGCCTTTAACTTAAAAACGACTCATTTTTGAGAATGACTGTAATGACATTAAACAAAGATTGATAGATATTCTACAAAAATTATCAATTAGTTGCATGTGTAATATTCTTGCTAGGATACAAACCACAAAGTGTTAAAGATATCCCCTCCATATATTTCTTTCTATATTATACGCAAAATAAACTGAAATAATTAGGTTTTATCCAATTTTCTAAATACTAAGTACTTTAGAGGACAAGCATAGTAAAGTTTATTGTAGAAAACTCCATTGACGTCCCAATTATGGGGCTATTTTTAAAGATCACAAAAAAAAATCCGTATTATTTTATGTTTTATTCAAACCTATCCCATACATAAAGGATGTTTATTTTGCTTGGGGCAAAGATTTATAATGAATTTCCTAAAGCAATAAAGATGCTATGTTTTAAATCATTTGTCAAAAAATCAAAAGAGTTTGTATTTTCCGATTTTAATCTTACTATTTTTTCAAAACCCTTTATTATGCCTACTTATACAGTGTGTTCGTAAAGTGTAGAATCACGAATTTTTTAAAAAAGTTACAAGCTTTTTAGAAAAAAGCTTGGATATCAAATAAAGATTTAAAATACGAGTTAGAAAAGGCTATGGTTAATTATACGGGATGTTCCAGAAAAAGCTATGACATAAACTTATGTTTCTTTAAATAGGACACCCGGTATATTTTTTCACATTTGGCTTTGATAAGGTATCTCCATACCTAAACACTTAATAAAAGACATTTGTATGAAATAAGTTTTTTTAGCACCCTGATTGGTCAAATAGAGTTAAAAGTAATCATGAAGTACGTCATTTATTTAATAACAAACATATCATCCAATCAACGGTCTCTAAATCAGCAATAATGGGTGATTCCAGACTTTACAGACCTACTGTACATAAGAATCTATTATATAATTAAACCACTGTCCACTAGTTATCAAAGTAATTTGACCTGTACCTATACCTATAGCATATGGGTTTATGTGAATGCATGTGTGTGTGTGTGTGTATGTGTTTGTAAAAAATAATAAAGATTTATTTCTTTATTTATAGTATATGTAAAGAGTTTGTTTTTGACAGGAAAAGTTTAGTATTATAATTAAAATTATTAGTTTAAAAATTAAGTAATAAACAGTAGTTACTTAGTCGAGGTGGCTACGTACCCTTTATCAATATATATATATATATATATATATATATATATATATATATTTATCCGTTGCACAACGTTTACGTCTTGTCTATTCCTTCTCTCCAGCTTCTCCTTGGCCGTCCTCGTTTTCTTCGGCCAGTTGGTTTCCATTGTAGTATTTGTTTAGGTAGTCTTTCATCCGTATGCCCGTACCACACCAGTTGTTTTGTTCTTATATCATCCACTAAAGTACGTTCACCCACTGTCCTAATTTCTCTTATTCTTTGATTTGTAACTTTTTCTATTCTTGATTTCCATGCTGCTCTTCTCCAATAGTCCATCTCCTTAGCGGAAAGCATTTTTTCTGTTCTATCCTTGATTGGCCATACTTCTGAGCCGTATGTAATAATACTTTTTACAATGGTGTTATATATAAGCTTTTTGTTATATTTTGATATACTTTGGTCCCAAATTATTCCATTTAATAAAGTTTTTGCTTTTCTTCCTTGTACGTTTGGATCTTTTATAGCTTTGTCTAGTGTTCCGTCAACTGTAATTTTTACACCGATACACATATACTATGTCTTATTGAGATTAACCTCCAGTCCCCACTTATTGTACTCTTCTATTAGTTTTCGTGTCATATATTCGAGGTCGTCATAATCCTGAGCCACTACTATCTGATCATCGGCGAAATATAAAGTATACAAGGTGGTTTCGTCCAACGGAATTTCCATGTTTTGGCATTTTCACTTCCATGGTTTAAGGACTTGTTTCAAGTATATCTTGAAAAGCATAGGCGAGATACAGCAACCTTGTTTAAGGCCTTTATTTACTTGAAAGCCTTTGGTTAGTTTTGCTTTTATTTTAACTTTTGCCTTACTATTGCGGTTTAATTCTTTGATGGCCTTAATCAGTTGTACGCTTATGTTTGTGTTTTCCAACGCTTTCCAAAGTAGATTTAGTGGTATACTATCATATGCCTTCTGCAAATCGGCGTAAAGCAGATGCAGCTCTTGTCTGTATGCCATTTTCTTTTCAATAACTTGAGTTATACAAAAGAGATGATCAGAAGTCGATCTACCCACCCTGAAACCGGCTTGTTCTTCTGCCTCCATGTCTTTATATTCGCTCTCCACTTTATTTCTTATTATTTTACCGTATAGTCTGCTTAGCGTACTAGTCATTGTCACATATATCTTTCCTTCCTTTCTTGTATATTGTGGATTATATGACGTTTTCCACTCAGTTGGTACTACAGTTCCATTTAAATATTTTTGGAATCTCCAAAACAGTTATTCAGTGCCATATTTAATAAGTTCAGCTGGGATATTTCCGGGTCCGGCAGATTTACCGCTTTTTAAAGTTGTGCATACGTTTTTGACCTCAGAGATTGTGAGGGGTACTGGAGATCCCATCGTTCTAATTATATTGTCTCTTTCTTCTTCCTTGAATTCTGCTCTATCTTCAGTTAAAAATTTTTTGAAATGTTCATCCCCATCTTTGTCTGGTATTGATGAAATGATATCTCTGCATGTTTCTTTTTTAATCGATCTTATAGTTTTCCAGCTTTCGGTACTTCTCCTACCTCCTAAGTAAGAATCTATTTTCTGTTACTTTTACCTCCACGAAAGATTTTTCTTATCACTGATCATTCTTCTCACCTTTGATTGCGCGATTTTGTATTCTTCTCTGCTTCTATTTGTCTTTTGGGATAAGTAGGTGTGATATAATTTCCTTTTTTCCTTTTTTCCTCTATTTCTCTTTCAATCTCAGCATCCCACCAGTATGGTTTTTTCTTTTAGAGTTTCTTCCACTAATCCTAGTGCTTCTTTTGCAGATTGATGGATGCTTAATGTAATACATTCGTATTCCTCATCTGGGGTTTCACCTGAACTTGTATTAAGTTTTTCGTTGAGTCTCTTTTTGTATAAGTTTTTTACGCTGTCATGTTCTAGGCTTAGTAGATTATATTTACAGTGATCAATTTCTTCAATCACTGTATCATCAAGATGTTGTTGATGCAGGCTTCGGCCTTGATAAGGAAAGAAAATTTTGGACTCCAGAAAATAGTGATCACTTCCGCATGTTGATCCACGCTTTGTTCTTAGGGATCTAAAGCCCAGAAAGTTTTAATCTAAATACTTTTTGTACTGACAGTAATTTTAAAAATTATACATTTGCGCCCTGGGAAGCATAAAAGTATTCTACACCCGCAAATAGGTCAATTAAATATTGACATTTTCGGCGGAGTTTCAAGTAACGAGCAAAGTGACTAAAATCATATTAAACTCGTCAAACAAGGTTCAATGTACAAAGGTTGTGTAACCATAGGTTGTGCCTTTATTGTAGAAGAGAGACAGAACTCTCTAGCGCTACGTTTTAATAAAATATGTAGATTAAAAAAAAAGTTTAAGTGGCAAGTCTCGGAGATCCCCTGGGTGAGTTCTAACAGCTATCATATGCCAAACCGTCTCATTACAAAAAATCAAGAGCAGCACTTATATTTAGTTGGAAATTATGAAAATTCATAATATGGTAGAAAATTGACCTGATAATAACATGTGTTTGAATCGGTTTCGCTGCGCGCGGCACTAGCAGGCGTCGCGCGTCGTGATGCATTTTGTGTGTGGCTACGCGCGAAATTTAAAATTGAAAATAAAAATGAAATTGAGATTGAAAGAAAAATAATTTATCATAGTTAATCTGAAAACTAAAATATTTGTCTCTCATATATTAATATAGTAAGCTTTATTAACTTATTTTCTGTTGATTCGAAAAATCTCACGAGTCAGGGATATTTTTCCAGTAGATCTAAAGGTTCATATGGTGAAATAACCAAGAAAGCTAATAGTAGAGTAAATCTGTAAAAAAAAGCTGCAAAATAGGTATATTTGCTTTCCTTTCTAGCCCGAGCAGCAATGGCAATTATTTTCTAAAAATTTTTTTTTGAGATAACGCCGAAAATGTGTTATTTGGGTGTATTTTGACCTATCTTAGCAATATCGTCGTGATGTCTGTCTGTCGGTGTGTGTGTGTGTATATGACTGTCCGTAACCCGATAGCTCCTAAACCGCTGAACCGATTTTCATAAAATATTTAGGTAAAATAGTTTTTGACACTATAACGAGCTAATTAGATTTTGGTCAAAATCAATTAACAGTACTGACAGATTTTTTGACAATTAAATTATGCGTTTTTTGAAATATACTAGACCACATTCTTCTAAATAATTTCTGTAATAACCAAGAACTTTGTAGGACCTTTTGTTTATAATATATTTACAAAAGGCTGTTTTTAAGGCTGAAATATCATGGAGTAAAGTATACTAATAGGCTAGCTAGGAAGGTATCCGATTCGTCACGGATCAATTTATGAACCTATGAACCAAAGCTAAATGTTCATTCAGAATCCCCGATTTTTCGGCTTCAGAATCCAAGATGGCGGCTCCCAAAATTAAGAAAAAAATTAATTCCGAAAAAATAACCGAACCGAACCCCCTGGGGGAGACATTTATAGCCCATCGCACCGACTTTTTTTTCGCTACTTAGCCTAAAGTGTTCCTTATTACGTCATATTATGATTATACTAAGAAACGCTTAAGCTATGGAACCGAAAAAAAAGTCGGTGAGATAGACCCTTACCTACCTCAAATTCGTCAAGCGATTACCACTACTAAACTTGAAGAGTTACTGGTTTACCTCCGGCATATTATGGATCTGTTTTTGAGGATCAATCAGTTGAAATCGGTCTTGATGGTCGTAACACATATGCTGAATCATTTAATGAATTTAGAGATATCTATAGAGAAGTTCGTGAATGCTTACACACTTAACTCTTGAAGTTATAATCATCGAAGGTGTTAAATTTCCTTCAATATAGGTGATCAATATATCTTTATATTGCTGTAAATAAGTTTGCTGCTAAATTACTACCTAAATATGTCTTAGCTAAAGTTTGTAAAAAATTGTCTCCTATGGCTTATGTATTGAAATATGTAAACGGTAAACAAACTGATCGTTGGAATATTAAAGATTTGAAGCTATACTGTGGATTAGATATGATGCCCGAGGAATACTTTTACTTACTTTCTAGCTTGCCTTTTCTTATAATTTTGTGTACCTTGCTTTTGATTATTAAGTACATATGTAGTTACCTTTGAGGTTAATTACCTTCACACCTATGCTCATTGAACATATCTAAAGTATATGTTTTACCTTATGTATAATAATTTTACTACTTTCTAGTCACATAGCTAGACTTTCGCACATCACTATTTTAAACCACCTAAAATCTGAATGTTTGGAACTTCTTCAACATAAGCTAGGTTAACTTAGTTGTAATGAGAGCTTATAGATAATAGAGATGGTAATTGTATTAAATAATTATAAAGTATTACGATTAGTCGATCTTCCCTAAACTAGAACAATAATGTTGTTTATAACTATTTAGTTTAAGGAAGTTTACAACTGGAATGGTTTTGTTTACTATTTTAAGTGATTTATGTTGTCTCAATGTTGGACCTTTGATACGCGCAGATATCAAGAAATGATTTGTAGATCATTTGTGTTAAAATTATTTTTTTGTTTGTTATCATATCCGTTTATGATTGTTGGCCTTTATGGAAAAAGTGGCTTGCAACTTTTTTCCCAGATGAGGGGTAGTGTAGCATTTTTTTTTGCATTTAGCAATGCTACGTGAAACGTAAAACACGGTTACGTGGCAGAAGAAAGCCTATATTTTTGTGTGAACAGCCCCACTTGACATTTTGGTCGGAGATTATTCGATTCTTTCGAGTGGCACATGACATTTTGGTCGGAGATTATTCTGTTCTTTGGAAAGCACTTGACTTTTCACTTCCAGTTAAAAGGCACGTTGCCTTGGCCCTCAATTTTCCTGCTTTAGGGGGTTTTGTATTAAATCATTCAGAAAAGCCTTGGGGTAAATCCAAGCCCTTTTTTTGTGTGCAGGGCCTCAGAATGGATGGAGAATTCAAGCGCCAATTTAATCACTATGTTTATGATGTGTACAAAATATTCATGCTGGTTTTTTTTGTTAAAATCAGGGTCCCTCGAAAGACCACATAATTTATTTCCGGCCTATTTTTCCACAATTATAAAAGTCCACTGGTCCCTGATCACCCATTTGTTCATGCCGACCGACAATATAAGTCAAGATTCATCGTATAAAGCCAGAAAATAAAAGCCCAGTAATAGAATGTATAAGAAGTTCCGCTACAGAGAATAATTTTTCAAAGAATTAAATTAATGGGTTTTCTAAATATAAACACTAGATAAAAAAAATTAAAAAAAAAAAATTTTAAATAAAAATTAAAAATTTTACAATGATGTAAACTTGAATGCAACTTGCTTAAAAATCTACAACAACCCTGTTAGTGTGAGTACTCTGAGGAAAAATACCCTTACCGGCATTAAATTATACTGATGCTTTGATGCTTTTGTTAAGAATTTGTTAAAACTATGTGGTTTTCTCCAACGTCGATTACAAAGATATGAATCATGCTTGTTTGGAACACGTCTAGAAAATCTGCAAGATGATCCATGCCAATCCACGACCGGTTTCGGCCTTCTTGGGCCATCCTCAGGTGAATGTAGGCGATAGCTCCCTGTAGAGCATAAGCTGTGTAAAAACATTAGAAACAATTACTCCAGGGAAAATACCCCTACAGGCTTAGAATTATGCTTTCGTTGGGAACTTCTTAAAACTGTGTTATTATGGCTTTTATTTTCTCCAACGTCGATTACAAGGATATGAGTCATCCTTGTTTGGAACAAGACCTGACAATGTGCAGGAACAGTGATCCATGCCAATCCGCGACCGGTTTCGGCCGTCTTGGGCCATCCTCAGGTGAATGTAGGCAATAGCTTCGTGTAGAGCATAATCTGTGTGAAACCAACAGAAACAACTACAAACACTGATTAATTTTTTTGTTAAAGTTTTTGAAATACTTTTTGTTTTTAAGTTCTTATGGTATGTCATAAATTTTTTGTCCAATATAAATAAAGAAATGTTGCGTTTTTGTTTTTTGTAATCTTGAAGTTAGGGTGAGTTATTGACCGGTAAGACGTGTCTTGTGTTCATGATTTTGTCGTATTAATTTATTTAAAAAGAGCATTGAATTCAGAAACCTGCCCTCCTGCTTCTGTTTTTAGCTGGATATGCCTTTGCTGGAAAATGCTTATTATGCTATTGCACGTTAGTGTACCCCAAATGCGTTAGAGCATAATTATGGGGCATACCTAGGCATTCTCACACGCGACGCTGAAAGCCAGGACCCCCAATTAATTCTTAATGTTTCTTTTTCGGGTAGACAGGATTTCGGTTACTGCGCATGCGTAAATTTTGGTGGTCCTTTACGTCACTACATATTTTGACAATTGTCAAAATAAAATTTTGCTTATCTTTTATATTTTTTCTAAAAACTAGTTGATTGTGTGAAAATTTATCAAATTGTGGATTAAAATTGTAGTTTCTAAAATTAATTCTGAAGATTTATCGTGGACACCATGAAGAGTATAACTTTATTAACAAATTATAAAAAAAAATACAAGTAGGTACTTACCTGTGGAATGGCACTCTCTTCTCCACATTTTTTAACCGCACATGTTTTACATGAATTATTTTCAATTTTTCACAGAAAAAAACATAATTTTACAGGACAAGCGCAAAACACAGCAAAATGTAAATAAACAATAAACACACCAGCTGTGTGTCTACGTGACAAAACATACGCATGCGCACTTGGAAATTCGCGTCTCCGAACTTAAGTTTCTCGTTGTTTCCAAAGCAAGCTATGAGTGCTTTACATTTCGATTTTTTAAACATGTATTTATGATCTAACGTATTTGATGTAACCCAACTCGGTTTAGTTATTTGATCTTTAAGTATAAAAAAATACAATTTCACCAATCTTAAGATCTTAGTAAATTTAAATTAAAAATTTAAAGTAGGACCTACTAGTTTTAAAATAAGTCACAAAAAAACTTTTTCATTTAAGAACACTATTGTTAAAACTTATGTTATATACATTCGCTTCAAAACAAAAAAAGTGTCTTATTGTGGTGGTATGTCCCCTATTCAAACCTACTAAACACTGTAACGAAGTTAATATTTTTTTTTTATTTTAAGTTATTTTCTAGACTAATTAAGCTCAGACAGTTAAAAAAATAATTTTTGTGAAACCTGATTCAATTTTTGCACATTAATTTTGTTTCATATTTTCCGAGGAAAAATGCCGTTTTGACTTTATCAATGTCATTAAAGCCTCTTCACACTTTTGTTGCAAAAAGACTAGATAAAATAATATTCCGAATAAGTCAATCCACATTGATTTTTAAAAAAACGTGGTTATAGGTGGTACGCGGTGTGTGTAGATGTCGACCGGTTTCTGGTAAGAATGGGATTTATAAAAGTAACCTCGTTTTTGCCTTATCAAAGTTTTTATAATTCTATTTGATTTGAATTTATTTTGAACCGTGCAAATGACTCGTTTGTCCTTTCCCGATCCCATGCTTTCCCGTTAACATCTTATATGTTTTCTGGTATTTATTAATTTTCTGTCGCAAGAAAATTAAGAAAACTTGTGGGCTGACGAGTCGTTAAATACCGAGATGAATTCCATCAAAGGAGCATGCGCCAAAATTAACGTCAAAATGTCTAATTTAAATTATTGGCGCGAATACCGTGATTGGCGCGAGATCGAAGAGCTTAACGTATAATAAAAAATTCAAGGTATAAAATAATGGTCAATTCTAATTTTTAGGTATGATTTTATGAAGGTACCGGGTGGTTTTTTATAACCGGAGCACTCAGCAACTTTATCATTGAAAATAAATTGAGATTTTTTTTGTTAATTATGACAACTTTAAAAGCCAACATAATTTTTTTCTATCCGTCACCATGTACATGGTGTCCCAAATTCGATGTTTTTGGGGGGTTTCGGGTATTTCTAGAGGGGCTAAAAAAAACTGATCCCCCTTTGCGACACTCAAATTTCAAAAGAAGCTTAAAGGTGAAAATCGCATTTTGATATAGCAAGCCGTTTTTAAACTACGGGGTGTTTTTAAAAAGTCTACATTTTGGGAAGGGGTCTATAACTTGTTTATTTATTAATATTTTTTATTTCTGTGAAAACATTCTTAAGACAGTTTTTTAAGAGGAATTCAACTGGTAAATTAAATTTCATTTGTCAGGTTTAGTTTTTGAGATATCACATAAAATTAATTTTTCTTTATGGGAGGATCCCTTTATTTCTTTATATTTTTGTATCTTTTTTTATTTTTACCACATATTTTAGTTTGCTTAATGGGTTTAAAATATTTTAATATTATAAAATTATAAAAATAAAAAAATAAAATATTGAGTGTGATACATCATTTTAAAGGAAATTTTAAGCTGATTTTTAAAATCGAATAAAAAAAAGACTTATCCTGTAAGAAAAATAACAACTTTATGCAATATCTTAAAAACCAAAAGAGATAAATAAAAACCGTTTACATCTATCAATTCTTCAAGAAAAGAACTATAAGAAAGCTATTTACACAAAAACAAAATTTTCATAAACAAAAAAGTTATAAACCCCCTCCCAAAATGCAGACAAAAACACTCCGTTGGTTTAAAATGGCTTGCTATATCTAAATGTGGTTTTCACCTTTAGGCTTCTCTTGAAATTTGAGCGTCGCAAAGGGGGGTCAGTTTTTTTCTATCTCCCCTAGAAATACCCGACACCACAAAAAAACAACGAATTTGGGACACCCTGTACAGGCTGTGACAATGAAGTCGATTTTATGAGAGGGAACACCCTGGATTCGTCTTTTCTTTCTGATTTCAAAAATATACAATATCTACGTGCTGCGAATAATATTTTTTGAGGCATATGCAGCAGAGGCGTATATAGGAAAAAGTTTCGGGGGGGGGGGGGGGCAAGACAGTTTCGGGGGGGGAGGGGGGGCGAGACCTCATAAGGCTGTATTTGATGCTATTTTATGTTTGTATTCATGAAATATGTGGAAAATATCTGAAAAAATCTTAGCTTCGGGGGGGGGGGGGGGGCCCGTATATACGCCACTGATATGCAGTATTTCTTCTATATGATCTTATGCATTTCATGTTTATTTTGTTTTGCCATGGGAGTATTGACTCTCAACTGCAATGTTTCTTCAAGTATTTCTTGATTGTGTTTGTATTTCAAATGATCACACAGATCCAAGTTTTTTGGGAAGGAGCATTTACATTCGAGGCATCTAAACATACAAACACTTTCTGCATAGGAATACGTTTGTTTTTGTATGCCACGTTTACTTTGACAGTGTTTATTCAATTTAAATTGGGCACTAAATAATTTGTCACACAACTTGCACGTCACCGGCATTTTCACAGCACAAAAACGACGAATTTTCATCAAAAAGAACTGGGAATTACTAAAGTTTTGCTGTGTAATACCATACTGAAATATCTCTCAGTTGATTGGTTGGCAGAAGTGACAGATCAACGCTTGCGCACGTCTTGGAATTCATCTCGGTATTTAACGACTCGTGTGGGCTGTAGGTTCGTCACCAAGTAATAATCATCCCGGATTTGACACACCAGTTTCCCGTTTCCTGTTTTTTTTATTATTTTTGTTCTCTTTCGAGGAAGCAAAAATGATAACAAAGCTATAGATTATGTTTCGTGGAAGCTATAGATTATGTTTCGTGGGCTTGTATGTTTCGTCACCGGCTCATAATTGTAGCGCTTTGCTAAACCCCCGTTTTCGTTTCCCGTTTCCCGGTTTTTTTTTTATTATTTTTGTTCTCTTTCGAGGAAGCAAAAATGATAACAAAGCTATAGATTATGTTTCGTGGGCTTGTATGTTTCATCACCGACTCATAATTGTAGCGCTTTGCTGAACCCCCGTTCTCGTTTCCCGTTTCCCGGTTTTTTTATTATTTTTGTTCTCTTTCGAGGAAGCAAAAATGATAACAAAGCTATAGATTATGTTTCGTGGGCTTGTATGTTTCGTCACCGACTCACAATTGTAGCGCTTTGCTAAACCCCCGTTCTTGTTTCCCGTTTCCCGGTTTTGTTTATTATTTTTATTTTCTTTCGAGGAAGCAAAAATGATAACGAAGCTATAGATTATGTTTTGTGGGCTCGCTAGATTCGTCACCAAATCATAATTGTAGCGCTTTGTAAAACCACCATTCCCGTTTCTCCTGTTTCCCGGATTTATTATTTTTGTTTTCTTTCGAGAAAGCAAAAATGATAACAAAGCAATAGATTATGTTTTGTGGGCTAGTTTGGTTCGTCACCAACTCATAATCATCCCGGCTTTGTCCAGCCAGCTCTCGCGTTTACATAAGTCCTGGTATTTAATAACTTCTTCCTAATATTCCTTTTATTTTTCATAATTAACGATTTTTCTGTCACGATTATTCAACATTTGAAATTCCCCGTTTATAGTTGGTAGAGTTTCATTGCCTTCATATAGTTTTTTTTCGTTATTGCCCCTTTAGACCTGTGTCCCAACGCGGAAGGATTCTTATAAATTTAAAAGTTTATATAGTTAAGTATTTTACCGTGGGACATAAATGCTCTCACCGTAAATTAAACCTGTAAAAGTGTGGTACCACACTCCGTTTCTATTTGTAAATATCCTGTTTAATTTTTTACCGTTTCTTTTGTAAATAACCTGTTACCTGTCACCGCGAGACATATATGCCCCGACCAGTCCTGTGAAACTTCAAAGTTGGTAAAGTTTCGTTTTCTTCCAGTTAAATAGCCGTAAACTTGTAAAATTATAGTATGTTATTAACTACCAGCTGTTTAAGGCAATCTTTCTGCAAATTTGTTATTCATGTTGGGAAAAGTCTTTTTGGGGCAAAAAGAAAATAGTATTCAACTAACGCCCACCTGATCTCATCGAACCTAACCAGATTTTTTTTAAATCCTTTTGTAAGAGTTCCAAGGTCTTCATAATTTTCGCTTTTCTAAGTGTCACTGTCTGTGCTAGAATAGAGCAAACAGAGTAAACTGGAGTTTTTTTATTTTACTTGATAAAAATAAGGGATTTATGGTTTTATTTTATTTATTGAGTTGCATATATTTAGTTATTTTCGTTGAGGGTTTGTACCACTAAATTAAAATGACAAAATACACATAAAATAGTATTTACAGAAATTGAGTTTTTTTAATGAAATTGTAGTTTACTTACCTGGTTATTCTCCACTGTTAAAAGCATACCCGAGAGGCAAGGGAGACTCTAGGCTTCCTTATTTCCTAGAGTGGCGCCCGAGGCAAAATTTCGATCGATTCTATCTCTCGAAATCCCAGGATTGAATCGACCGAAATCCTGGGACGTCAAAAGTAGGGGAAAATTCGTTAGATGATGAAACCCTCTTACAAATTTGGCGCCCGAGCAGGGACGAATGTTTGCTCAAATTTTAGCACAGAATAGAAGGTTTCAAAAATTAGTATGTTTTAAATTATTTAAACCAATTTCTTAAGTTAACTTTTTTTTTCTGATCGTAAACACTAAACATTGCAGGATCAAACAAAAAAAAGGGCTTAAAAACGGTGCCTTGATTTAGAAATCGAAACGTAGGACCCGTAAACAGTCTATGTATTTCTTGTGGTTGAGAAGTATCTAATGTCAGAAAAATAAAAATAAATCTAATTTGCAATCACTGTAACCTAAGATGTGAAATAAAAACCTAGTTAAAAGAAACTAAAAATGTCCAGGCTTCATTTTTAATTTATATTCGTGGTCTTTTCCGTTGAGAAGTCTTTAAAATTTTCAGACTTTATTTATTTCTAAAAAGTTCATGAAATACAAAAGCGCAAAATAGACATATTAAGAGTCATTTTTATGGAAAGGTTCCCAATTTTTTAATTTATTGTCTTCGTTAATTAAAACTGGTTTTTGGTTGAGAAGTAATTATTTAGCAAATTTAAGTTATCTAAAGGATAAGTCCACCAATTTAAATACTCTGCCAATATATGGGCCCCTAAGCTCACACTAGGTACTATCGTTATAGGGTACGTGTGAGCTAATATAACTAAAAACTGAAATATATTTTATTCAACTCCAGACTAAATTACCTTTTGTTTGATACCACACAAGCCATGTTTTGACTTAAACTCAAATTTTTGAAATCTACCCCCACCCTTAAGAAAAACAAAAAGCTAAAATGTATTTTGTTAAACTCCGGACTCAATTACCTTTGGTTTGATATCACACACGCCATATTTTCACTTAAACTCTAATTTTTAAAATATACCCCCACCCTTTTTTTAAAAATAAATTAAAATGTATTTTGTTTAACTGCAGACTCAATTACCTTTCGTTTGATATCACACACGCCATATTTTCACATAAACTCTAATTTTTGAAATCTACCCCCACCCTTTTATTTGGTTTGTGTTCGGTGGATTTTGTTCATTTTTAAATGGGACCATCTCGACGCAAGGCCCAGCCTAGGTACCAAATTTTATTAAAATCGGCGAAGCGGTTTTTGAGTTATGCGCGTTGGTCGACAGACAGACAGACAGACAGACAGACAGACAGACAGACAGACAGACAGACAGACAGACAGACAGACAGACAGACAGACAGACAGACAGACAGACAGACAGACAGACAGACAGACAGACAGACAGACAGACAGACAGACAGACAGACAGACAGACAGACAGACAGACAGACAGACAGACAGACAGACAGACAGACAGACAGACAGACAGACAGACAGACAGACAGACAGACAGACAGACAGACAGACAGACAGACAGACAGACAGACAGACAGACAGACAGACAGACAGACAGACAGACACTAGGTACTATCGTTATAGGGTACGTGTGAGCTAATATAACTAAAAACTGAAATATATTTTATTCAACTCCAGACTAAATTACCTTTTGTTTGATACCACACAAGCCATGTTTTGACTTAAACTCAAATTTTTGAAATCTACCCCCACCCTTAAGAAAAACAAAAAGCTAAAATGTATTTTGTTAAACTCCGGACTCAATTACCTTTGGTTTGATATCACACACGCCATATTTTCACTTAAACTCTAATTTTTAAAATATACCCCCACCCTTTTTTTAAAAATAAATTAAAATGTATTTTGTTTAACTGCAGACTCAATTACCTTTCGTTTGATATCACACACGCCATATTTTCACATAAACTCTAATTTTTGAAATCTACCCCCACCCTTTTATTTGGTTTGTGTTCGGTGGATTTTGTTCATTTTTAAATGGGACCATCTCGACGCAAGGCCCAGCCTAGGTACCAAATTTTATTAAAATCGGCGAAGCGGTTTTTGAGTTATGCGCGTTGGTCGACAGACAGACAGACAGACAGACAGACAGACAGACAGACAGACAGACAGACAGACAGACAGACAGACAGACAGACAGACAGACAGACAGACAGACAGACAGACAGACAGACAGACAGACAGACAGACAGACAGACAGACAGACAGACAGACAGACAGACAGACAGACAGACAGACAGACAGACAGACAGACAGACAGACAGACAGACAGACAGACAGACAGACAGACAGACAGACAGACAGACAGACA
>OY755042.1:32388934-32536434 GCA_963576565.1 Aspidapion aeneum | reverse complement strand
TTTTGATGAAATCTCAAAAACAGATATTTTGTTTTTCTTAATTTTTATAAATTTTTTTCTTAGACTATTTGTTTACATGTGTGCTAAATTTTACCTTGGGATGATAATGGGATCATAGTTAAAAAAAATTTATTTATATCTTGATGCATATATTGTTTGATATTTTTATTACTATAAAAATTAATATCTAAAGTGCGCATATTGTTATGAGGCATTTTATTTATGTAGCATGTATATTATAAAAACGTGTACGTTATGGACATCTGGTTTCGCTACGTTGACATTTAAATAAAGAAACAATTAATTAAAAAACGTACTTATATTATAACGGGATCACAAGAATAATTGAGAACCTGTACATAAATGCCCCCTTTTCGCGGCGCCGGCCGGCGGTAGCCGACCTACGCATCCTCGTTTCAACTCAAATACAAACACATACATACCGGGTATTAATTCTTAGTTAGTATTCAAGTCTTTGGTGAATACCTTTTGAGGTTTATTGATACTTTATGATGAAATTATTAATTAAAGAATGGTCAGATTTTAATATTTTTTTTTTTAAGTAAAATTTGGTTCATTGGCACATGTGCACTTATGGAGGAACCGCCACTGCTCTTAAAATAGTGGCAAAATCGGCCGTAAGGTAATTAAATATCAGAGGTGGCGTATTATTTTGATTGATGACTTTTTGTAAAAAGCAAAAGTTGCGTAAATATGGCGTTTCGTAGCGTGCTTTCTCAATCTGTTTGGCTTTGCGAAGTATCCGTTCTGGAAATTAATTTGATTTTACGTAGTTACCGAAATCGAAATGGTAAATTAAAAATCGAAAAAAAATTGGTTGGTATTTTCCACTTAATGTTGCAAACCCTATGATGGCCAAAATCATCCCACGATAGTGAGAAATTCCAGAAATGTGATAGAGTGGATGTGTAATCTTAACGTCGAAATAAGTAAGTGAAAATGATTAAAAACTTTTAAAATAGTATAATTCCAGTCACGGCTAATTTATAGGTAAAATATTAAAGTAGAGGAATTGTCAAATAGTTTAAGGTAAAATAAAAGAATTTTGCACAACATCAATTTACAAAAATAAAATTTTAAATAGGAACCCACTGTCATCCCATGATAAAACTTGACCTACATGTAAATAAACAGTCTAGAAAACAATATATATATATATATATATATATATATATATATATATATATGTATATATATATATATATATATATATATATATATATATATATAGATATATATATATATATATATATATTTATATTTATCGGTTTCACAACGTTCTACGTCTTCCGATACCCAATCTCCACTCGTTTCTATTTGCCCATAATTCATCATCTAGGCATCTTATTCTTATTTCACTGTCTATTCCTTCTCTTCAGCTTCTCCTCGGCCTTCCTCATTTTCTTCGGCCAGTTGGTTTCCATTGCAATATTTATTTAGGTAGTCTTCCATCATCCATTCTTGGTAGATGTCCGTACCCCACCAGTTGTTTTGTTCTTATATCATCCACTAAAGTACGTTCACCCACTGTCATAATTTCTCTTATTCTTTGATTTGTAACTCTTTCTCTTTTTGATTTCCCTGCTGCTCTTCTCCAATAGTCCATCTCCGTAGCGGAAAGCATTTTTTCTGTTCTATCTTTGATTGGCCATACTTCTGAGCCGTATGTAATAATACTTTTTACAATGGTGTTATATAATATAAGCTTTTTGTTATGTTTTGATATACTTTGGTCCCAAATTATTCCATTTAATGTTCCGTCAGCTGTAATTTTTAGATTTAAGTATTTACACTCATCACAGGACTGAATTCGCTGCCCAGTATTTAAGATTAGATCCTGTTTCGTTCCACCCATACACATATACTCTGTCTTATTGATATTAACCTCTAGTCCCCACTTATTGTACTCTTCCATTAGTTTTCGTGTCATTTATTCCAGGTCGTCATAATCCTGAGCCACCACTATCTGATCATCGGCGAAACATAAAGTATACAAGGTGGTTTCATCTAATGGAATTCCCATGTTTTGGCATTTTCTCTTCCAGACTTTAAGGACCTGTTCCAAATATAACTTGAAGAGCGTAGGCGAGATACAGCAACCTTGTTTAAGAACTTTATTTACTTGAAAGCCTTTAGTTAGTTTTGCTTTTATTTTAACTTTTGCCTTACTATTGCGGTATAATTCTTTGATGGCCTTAATTAGTTGTACGCTTATGTTTGTCTTTTCCAGCGCTTTTCAAAGTAGATTTAGTGGTATACTATCATATGCCTTCTGCAAATCTACGTAGAGCATATGCAGCTCTGCTATGCCATTTTCTTTTCAATAACTTGGGTTATACAAAAGAGATGATCTGAAGTCGATGTACCCGCCCTGAAACCGGCTTGTTCTTCTGCCTCCATATCTTTATATTCGCTCTCCACTTTATTTCTTATTATTTGCCATATATTCTGTTTAGCGTACTAGTTACAGATATACCTCTATAATTGTCACATATATATTTCCTTCCTTTTTTGTGTATTGTGGATATATATGACGTTTTCCACTCAGTTGGTACTACAGCTCCATTTAAATATTTTTGAAAAAGATTCCGTAATCTCCAAAAGAGTTCTTCAGTGCCATATTTAATAATTTCAGCTGGGGTATTTCCGGGTCTGGCAGACTTACCGCTTTTTAAGGTTGTGCACACGTTTTTGACCTCAAAGATTGTGAGGGGTACTGGCGATCCCATCGTTCTAATGATATTGTCTCTTTCCTTCCTTGAATTCTGCTCTATCTTCAGTTAAAAGTTTTTTAAAATGCTCATCCCATTCTTTGCATGGTATTGGTGAAATAATATCTCTGCATTTTTGTGAAACCAACAGGAACAACTTGTTCCTGATTGTCAGGACGTGTTCCAGAGGGGGATCACTCGTATCCTTGTGATCGACGTTGGAGATGGTGAAAACCAAACAGTTTTAACAAGTTCCGAACGAAAGCATCATGTTATCAGTATAATTCAATGCCGGTAGGGGTATTTTCCCTCGGAGTAGTTGTTTCTGTTGGTTTCACCAAACTTATGCTCTACAAGGAGCTATCACCTACATTCACCTGAGGATGGCCCAAAAGGTCGAAACCAGTCCGGTCATGGAATGGCATGGATCACTTGTTCCTGATTTTCAGGACGTGTTCCAGACGGGGATCACTCGTATCTTTGTGATCGACGTTGGAGATAGTGAAAACCAAACAGTTTTAATATCTCTCCATGTTTCTTTTTTGATCGATCTTATAGTTTTCCAGCTTTCGGTACTTCTCCTACCTCCTAAGTAAGAATCTATTTTCTGGCACTTTTGCATCCACGATTGATTTTTCTTATCACCGATCATTCTTCTCACCTTTGATTGCGCGATTTTGTATTCTTCTCTGCTTCTATCTGTCTTTTGGGATAAGTAGGTGTGATATAATTTCCTTTTTTCCTCTATACTTATACTAGTGGAAGCTATGGTGATCATAATTTTTTTTGAGAAAACAGTTGCTTCGATTTCAAAAAAATGTATATATCTTTGCGTTTCAGATGATTTTGAAACTTTTTTGTCGCGCCGTCTGTCTGTCTGTATGTCTGTCTGTAGCGACCAACACGCATAACCCAAAAACCGCTTGCCCGATTTTAATGAAATTTGATACCTAGGCTGTTTCTTGGTTCAAGATGGTTCTATTTAAAAATAAACAAAATGCACCGAACACAAGTCAAATAAAAGGGTGGGGGTAGACTGCAAAAATTACAGTTTATGTGAAAATATGGCGTGTGTCATATCAAACGAAAGGTAATTGAGTCGGGAGTTAAACAAAATAAATTTTAATTTTTTTCTTTTTTAAGGTGGGGGTAAATTTCAAAAATTAGAGTTTAAGTGAATATATGGCATGTATAGAAATAAAATTTCGGACTTCCATTGTCTTTATTTATTTTAAAACACGACGTTTCGATTAGTAAGTATCTCTAACCGTTATCAAGTGTGAACTGTTGTTGTTTGATAACGGTTAGAGATACTTACTAACCGAAACGTCGTGTTTTATAATAAATAAAGACAATGGAAGTCCGAAATTTTATTTCTACACAATCATTGTCTACGAGTTTCAAATATGGCATGTATGATATCAAACGAAAGGTAATTGAGTCTGGAGTTAAACAAAATACATTTTAGTTTTTTTTAAGGGAGGGGGTAGATCTCAAAAATTAGAGTTTATGTAAAAAGTAATTACCTAATTTTTTTATTTTACACTAAATATTTAATTTTTTTTTATTATTATCATTAATTTATAAACCGAATACCGGACGTGCCCTGAGACTACCGGACGAAACCTGACCTGAGTTGGTCCTGGCTGACCTGATTTAATTTTTGATTGTATTTTCCATTTCCAAATCCTGCGTGACTTTAATTCTCCGGGATACCTACCCTGTGCTGACCCTTGATTATTAAACAATTTGTTTTTTTTGTAAAACTATGTTCTACCTCACGTGACCTGACTTAAAGTACCTAAAAGTAATTACGTATTTTTTTTTTATTTTCACTAAACAATTTATTTTTGTAATTGTTAATTTATAATCCGATTTCATACCTGACTTGCCCTGAGATTACCCATCAAACCAGACCAGGCCTGACCTGACAAAAGTTGTTTTGGATTTTGTTTTTTTGAAAATCCTGGGTAACATTAAATATAATATTAATAAACATTTTGCTTTTAATTAGAATCAGATACTGCCTTACCTGACCTGACTTGTTGTACCTAGAAGTACCTATTGAAATGTTTTTATTTGAAAATTAATAATTTTTTTTTATTATTATAAGTTATTAAACCGACTTCATACCTGACATGCTCTGAGAATACTAGTCCAACCATACCAGGGCTGACCTGACCTAATTTTTTGTATTTAGTTTTTTTTAATTCTGGGCGACGTTTATCATATTTTATAGTTCTATTGGGCTAATTCTTTTTTCATAAACATTTTGATTTTAATTAAAACTAGACACTGCCTCACCTGACCTGACTTGAAGTACATAGATGTTTTAGTTTAAACCGAATATTTTTTTTAAAATTATTAATGATACCATTCAAATCGGAGCAGGCCTGACCTGACCTAATATTTTTCGAGATTTTGTTTTTTTTAAATCCTGGATAACGTTAATTATATCCTAAAACTAGATACTGCTTCACCCGACCTGACTTGAAGTAGTTTTAAATGTTTTATTTTAAGCTGAATGATTCTTTTATTATTAATTATTAAACCGATATCATACCAGAAATGCCCTGAAACTGCTAGTCAAACCAGCCAGGCCTGACCTGACCTAATTTTTTAATGTTTTTCTTTCCAAATCCTGGTGTGACTTTAATTTATCCTACCGTGTCCTAAATTTTTATTATCAAACATTTTGTTTCTAAATAAAATTACGTAATGTGCCTCACGTGACCTGATATAAAGAACCTGGAAGTAATTATTTAAATGTTTTATGTTAAACTAAATAATTTTTTTAACTTTAAAATTTTAACCGGTTCTATACCTCACATGCTCTGAGAACACCAGTCAAACCAGACCATGACCTGACCTAGTTTATAATTTTGTTTACTTTTGGATTTTGAACAACCTGACAAATTTAGTCATGACATGACCTAGCCCTACCGGACCGGACCTGACATATCCGTACTTGACATGACCTAAACTATCTATCCGGAGCTGACCTGACCTATCCGAAACTGACCTGACCGACCTGAAACAGGTCTGACCCGTGCTGACCTGATTTGACTTAGCAGAACTTCACCTGGCTTACCCAGACCAGACCTGACCTATCCGGACCAGACTCGAACTAGTCGGACCTGACTTAGTCGGATCTGACCTGATCTGACTCAAACTAGTTATACCTGACCTGACATATCCGGACCTGACCTGACTTAACCGTACTGGACCTGACCTAGCCGGACTTCACTTGATCTATCCAAACCTGACCTTACCAGCTGAAACTGAACTGACGTATCAGGACCTGACCTATCGGGACCTGACCCGACTTAGCTTGACCTGACCTGACCTAGGCGAATCTGACCTGATTTAAACCCAACTAGTTGGATTTATCCTGACCTATCCGGACCTGACGTGACATATCCGGACCTGACCTGACGAATCCGGACCTGACCTGACCTAGCCGTACCGGACCTGACATATCTGGACCTGAACTAACATGTCCGGACCTGACCTTATGGGACCTGTTTTCGTACCGTAGTACCAACTTCTAAACTGAAAATACTAAGAGTTTGGAAGTTGGTAGTTAAATTCTATAAAGAAAATTTTTAATGAAATTTCAATCTATCTAAATATTTTTTTTAGTAGATTTGGTTTTTTTTATTTAAAATAAAAAAAAATATATATTCGTTTAACTGTATAAATTCTATTAACAAAAACAAACAGATTTAAAAGGAAAATCTTGTCAAAATAAGAGAGTAATTTGAAAAAAATTTCGATTATCAACAATTTATATTTTTTTTTAAATTTCACCGTTGAATTTGCTTTGAATGTGGGGAAATACACTTAACAAATATTATTTTTACGGAATAAAAATTAACGTAAAATATTTTGACTCAAATATAATTTATTTTTTTTATTTTTAAGTTTGTTTCTTTGTTAGCGAAATTGCATAAAAGTTATTATTGTTTTTTTAAACTTTTTACTATTTAAATTTTGAAATTAAATTCTGGAAATTGGCTAAGTAATGTACGGTTGTTTCCGGCAACAACTTATAACTTTGGAAACCGCCAAAAGTTATAACTCCGAGATCCAAAACTTATGGTTAGTTTAAATCCAGTTATCCTGTAAGATTGTTTCTATTATATATATTTTTTCTTAACCCCTTTAATAATTCAAGGGTGCTTCAAAAACACCTTATAACTTTGGAACCCACCAAAAGTTATAATGTAGCAGTCATCAAGCCTTTAAAGAAAGAAACCGGTGATCAGTCAACTTATAACTTTGGAAAACGCCAAAAGTTATAACTCAGCAGCCAACCTGTAAAAATAAAATCCGATGGTCAGTCAAAATCCAGATTAGAGTTTCTAAGATTACTCAAACCCTTTCTGTAATTCAGGGGTATTTCCGGCAACCACTTATACCTTTGGAAACCACCAAAAGTTATAACTCCGAGATCCAAAACCCGATAATTAGTTTAAATCCTGATAATTTCCAGGATTTAATCTATTTTTTTTTGAATCCCTGCAATAATTTAAGGATGCATCAAAAATACATTATAACTTTGGAACCCGCCCAAAAGTTATAATGCAGCAGCCATCAAGCATCTACAGAAAGAAACCAGTATTCAGTCAACTTATAACTTTGGAGACCGCCAAAATTATAACTTAGCAGCCATCAATCCACTGACGAAAGAAACCGGTGATCAATCAACTTATAACTTTGGAAACCGCCAAAAGCTATAACTCAGCAGCGATCGATCTTCTGAAGAAAAATACCGATGGTCAGAAAAATCCAGATAAGTAAGAGATTCTTAAATTAGAATATTTACATCCCTGAAGTAATTTACAGGTATTTCCAAAAATAACTTATAACTTTGGAAACAGCCAAAAGTTATAACTCCGAGATCCAAAACCCGGTGGTCTGTGTACCACCCATCACCAAAAATTGAATTTAAAGCAAATCCCGCACTCAGCCTGATAAGTACCGGAAACACACTCCAAAGCTGTTCTGAAGTTACCGAGTCTACTTCGAAAGCACCGGAAACCCGTTCGCAAACTCCAACTTAAGCTCAAGGCAGGACCATCCGCATGAGCACTACCTCATACACAGTCCAAGGCTATTGCTTCAAGTTGCGAATTCACTTCGAAAGCCCAACTTGATGTACTTTGAAGTACCGTCAGTAGCAACGTAAACTCGTTCGCAAACTCCGACTTAAATTCAAGGCAGAACCATCCGCATGAACAATAAAGCTAACCAGTACACTTTCCGAACAGCTCTTTTGACAGCTTAAGGGTGTTGTAAATTACAATGTATACAATTGAGGAAACCACCATACTGGCTCCTAAAGTGGTAAAACAAATGGAAATGACCGAATTTGTAACCGCTGTCGCCAGTATCCCATAAGAAAGTTTAAACAATTTGGTATGAAAGTGGTCTAGGTCTAGTGACTAATGTTCTGCCAACCCCTACTAAATTTAAGGGCCCTACAGACCGTGTAGTACGTTTACCTTGAAGAAACCGCTACAAGTTGTTACGACATCCTAAAATAACTCGCCGATAAAAATAACACCGCTAGACAGAACTTCTTTAGCCGAGGAAAATGATGTATTTTAAAAACCAAAGCTACCATACCAAAAGATGTTTAGCATTGGAGTTTCTGTAAAGGAGAGTTTACACATGCATGGATTTGCTGGCGCCAATAAAAACTGGCGCGCCAGTAAGTTAAATTTGCAAGTGTAAACACCGACTTGCACACAAGTTATTTTTTTGCATGCATGTATCAAAAAAGTCTGCAGCTGACTGAATTTGCTGGCGCCAGTGGTGACGCATGCTCGCAGAAAAGGAAAATTTTCATGTGTAAACAAGTGCTTGCACGTCGGCTCGCCAGTTTTAAGTTCATTATTTTACATTATTTTTTATTTTCATTGTGTTTGAGCTTAGAAATTTTGTTTATTTTTGTTTTTATAGCTTAATATGGCTAAAAAAAAGTGGTCAGCAGAACTGACCATACAGTTTCTTGAAGGCTATGAATGTTTTCCTTGTTTATGGGATGTACACAGTAGTTCGTATAAAAACAAAGATAGTCGAGATAATGCTTCCCAAAAAATTAGTAAAATAATGACTATTGAAGGCTTTGAAGTTGCAGAAGTAAAAGCAAAAATATGATCCATAAGAAACACATATGCTTTGGAATTGACAAAAATTTAAAAAAGCCAACGTTCCGGAGCCGGTGCAAATGAAGTATACACCCCAAAAGTACCATGGTTTAAAGTAGCAGACCGAGTTTTAAAGAATGTTGTTTAAATAAGAGAAACTCTAGAAGAATATCAAAATGTTGCTTTGTCATTCGAAGATGGTTTTTATAGCTCGCAGGATCTTCTGCTGCAAGTTCTCCTAAAAGTTTTTCGGAAGCACCCAAAGTAGATCGATTCAGCCGACATATCGCGTATCGTGTACACTTTAAAAATGAAACTGGTGTGCCAGTCTTTTTAATTTTCGCACAATAGTGTAAACCTTTACTGGCGTGCCAATAGAACTGCCGCGAACACTGGCGCCACTAAATTCATGCATGTGTAAACCCACTATAAACCAACATTTGGGTTTTAGGGAAAGCGCTTGGCTTCAAGGTTCCGCATTTTCAACCCTTGTATAGGGGTGTTCCGTAAAACCGCTCAACTTTGGGTGCCGGCCCAAAGTTATACCGAAATCTTAACAGCATTGGAGGACCGTCAAGACTATTAAGAGTATTTAGAGGCACAAGCGATGGGTATGATCATGCAGAGAGAAATGCAGGTTTTGTTTTTTAAATTTGTTTAATTTAGTTTCTTTTTTATATTGTTTGTAAGGTTAAAAAAAAGAGAAAAAGGAAGGTAGTCATTGAGTTTATTTTTTTTGTTCTTTTTTTTTGCTGAAGTAGGTGGGGAATGTAACGAAGTTACTATTTTTTTTTGTTTTAAGTTATTTTCTAGGCTAATTAAGCTCAGACAGTTAAAAAAATAATTTTTAGTGAAACCTGATTCAATTTTTGCTCATTAATTTTGTTTCGTATTTTCCGAGGAAAAATGCCGTTTTGACATTATCAATGTCATTAAAGCCTCTCAACACTTTTGTTGCAAAAAGACTAAGTAAAATAATATTCCGAATAAGTCAATCCACATTTATTTTTAAAAAAACGTGGTTGGTTTTCACTCGGTTATTTCCATTCGTTCTCGATTTTTAGCCGAGCTCTTGCCTACAAAACAGCAATTCATTTGCCCATACGGGGATTCGAGATTTGTTTCTCGTTCGAGCACAATGTATAGGTGGTACGCGGTATGTGTAGATGTTGAGCGGTTTCTGGTAAGAATGGGATTTATAAAAGAAACCTCGTTTTTGCCTTATCAAAGTTTTTATAATTCTATTTGATTTGAATTTATTTTGAACCGTGCAAATTACTCGTTTGTCCTTTCCCGATCCCAAGCTTTCCCGTTAGTATCTTACATGTTTTCTAGTATTTATTAATTTTCTTTCGCAAGAAAATTAAAAAACAAATCGGGTTTATTACTTATGAGCTGCAGGTTCGTCACCAAGTAATAATCGTCCCGGATTTGACACACCAGTTTCCCGTTTCCCGTTTTTTAAAATTATTTTTGTTCTCTTTCGAGGAAGCAAATATGATAACAAAGCTATAGATTATGTTTCATGGGCTTGTTTGTTTCGTCACCGACTCATAATTGTAGCGCTTTGCTAAACCCCCGTTCTCGTTTCCCGTTTCCCGGTTTTTTTATTATTTTTGTTCTATTTCCAGGAAGCAAAAATGATAACAAAGCTATAGATAATGTTTCGTGGGCTTGTATGTTTCGTCACCGACTCATAATTGTAGCGCTTTGCTAAACCCCCGTTCGCGTTTCCAGTTTCCCCGTTTTTTTAATTATTTTTGTTCTCTTTCGAGGAAGCAAAAATGATAACAAAGCTATAGATTATGTTTCGTGGGCTTGTATGTTTCGTCACCGACTCATAATGGTAGCGCTTTGCTAAACCCCCGTTCTCGTTTCTCGTTTCCCGGTTTTTTTTAATTACTTTTGTTCTCTTTTGAGGAAGCAAAAATGATAACAAAGCTATAGATTATGTTTCGTGGGCTTGTATGTTTCGTCACTGACTCATAATTGTAGCGCTTTACTAAACCCCCGTTCTCGTTTCCCGTTTCCCGGTTTTGTTCATTATTTTTGTTCTCTTTCGAGGAAGCAAAAATGATATCGAAGCCATAGGTTATGTTTTGTGGGCTCGTTAGGTTCGTCAACAAATCATAATTGTAGCGCTTTGTCAAACCACCGTTCCCGTTTCTTCCGTTTCCCGGTTTTTATTATTTTTGTTTTCTTTCGAGATAGCAAAAATAATAACAAAGCAATAGATTATGTTTTGTGGCCTAGTTTGGTTCGTCACCAACTCATAATCATCCCGGCTTTGTCAAGCCAGCTCTCCCGTTTACATAAGTTCTGGTATTTAATAACTTCTTCCTAATATTCCTTTTATTTTTCATAATTAACGATTTTTCTGTCACGATTATTCATCATTTAAAATTCCCCGTTTATGTTAAAAGTTGGTAGAGTTTCATTGCCTTCACATGGTTTTTCTTCATTATTGCCCCTTTAGACCTGTGTCCCAACGCGGAAGGATCCTTATAAACTTAAAAGTTGGTATAGTTAGAGTAAGTTTTTTTCCGTTTTTTTTTGTAAATAACCTGTTACCTGTTACCGTAAGACATATATGCTCTCACCGTAAATTAAACCTGTAAAAGTGTGGTACCACACTCCGTTTCTATTTGTAAATATCCTGTTTCATTTTTTACCGTTTCTTTTGTAAATAACCTGTTATCTGTCATCGCGAGACATATATGCCCCGACCAGCCCTGTGAAACTTCAAAGTTGGTAAAGTTTCGTTTTCTTCCAGTTAAATAGCCGTAAACTTGTAAAATTATAGTATGTTATCAACTACCAGCTGTTTAAGGCAATCTTTCTGCAAATTTGTTATTCATGTTGGGAAAAGTCTTTTTGGGGCAAAAAGAAAATAGTATTCAACTAACGCCCACCTAATCTCATCGAACCTAACCAGATTTTTTTTAAATCCTTTTGTAAGAGTTCCAAGGTCTTCATAATTTTCGCTTTTCTAAGTGTCACTGTCTGTGCTAGAATAGAGCAAACAGAGTAAACTGGAGTTTTTTTATTTTACTTGATAAAAATAAGGGATTTATGGTTTTATTTTATTTATTGAGTTGCATATATTTAGTTATTTTCTTTGAGGGTTTGTACCACTAAATTAAAATGACAAAATATACATAAAATAGTATTTATAGAAATTGAGATTTTTTAGTAAAATTGTAGTTTACTTACCTGGTTATTCTCCACTGTTTAAAAGCATACCCGAGAGGCAAGGGAGACTCTAGGCTTTCTTATTTCCTAGAGTGGCGCCCGAGGCAAAATTTCGATCGATTCTATCCCTCGAAATCCCAGGATTGAATCGACCGAAACCCTGGGACGTCAAATGTAAAAGAAAATTCGTTACATGACGAAACCCTCTTACAACACACTAATATTAAACATTCGTAGTTTTTTATTATTTTGCGAAAGTCCTTATCAATAGTGGCTAATTTGAAATACTGTTCGTAAGAGAGGATTTATATCTGTATTTACTCCACATTTCTTGGAAGATTGAATGGTCCGCAGGGAGCGTTCGGGCATCAATAGGTTTTGTGTTAAGTCGTGTCCTCTGGGGTCTGCATACACTCAATCGCTCAGCCGAAGCCGAAATGCGAGTTACAGTTGCAGGAAATCGTATTATATCTTATCAATTGAATGTATAGGTGTAGGATTTAGGTCAGATAAACATAAAGTAGCTATATAGGATGTCTCATAACCAACGGTACAAAGTAAAACTCAGTGACGGTTCCGGGACTTTACAAATAAGTGACGCCAGTGGCGTGTATAGAAAAAAGTTTTGGGTTGGGCCCGAGACAGTTTGGGGGGGGGGGGGGGGGGGCGAGACCCCATGTTTCTGTTCATGAAATATGTGGAAAATTCTAAAAATATATTAGCTTCGGGGGGCCCGCCACTGAGTGAGGGCAGCATCGCCCTCCTTACCTCTTTCTACTTTAAATCGTGTACACACACACATATAATAAAAGTACGATGCTAATCTATATACAACTTGTTTTATTCGTTTCAAGAACAAAAATATACATTGTTAAAGGAGAAGAAAAGAAAAGTCCTGCTTACTTCACAAATATTTTATTGCCTAATCACGACGCGTTTCGGTTTTTAAAAAACCATTATCAAGTGGTCTGGTAGACAGTTAAGAATCATCTTTAAAACAAATGAAAAACTGGAACACACAAAAATAAAAAATTAAGAAACATTTAAAACAGTCTAAAACAACATACAGATTAAAAATCAGTCAAACGGACATAAACACGTAATTTTTATAACATTTTATAACATTTTATAAAAATTACGTGTTTATGTCCGTTTGACTGATTTTTAATCTGTATGTTGTTTTAGACTGTTTTAAATGTTTCTTATTTTTTTATTTTTGTGTGTTCCAGTTTTTCATTTGTTTCAAAGATGATTCTTAACTGTCTACCAGACCACTTGATAATGGTTTTTAAAAACCGAAACCGAAGTAAGCAAGACTTTTCGTTTCTTCTCCTTTAACAATGGTTCAAGGACTTCACCCTGGAGAAATCTACAATTCATTAAAAATATACATTTTTTAAATTTGCTTTTTTATAATCTAGTGTCCTTGATAGTAGAGTAAATTTTAAGGGTATTTCAATAAAAAGCTGCAAAAAGGGTATATTTTTTTATATTTGGCATGATTGTAGCTAACACCAAAAGCTAAATTTTCAATCGAGGATTTAAATTTAACAAAAAAAACTGGAAAAGACAAGACCTCTTGGTAAACAAAACACAGATATTTTAGAAATGTCAAAAAAGTTGACATATGTCACATACCGGGTGATTTGATTGAATTGACCATATTTTACTTAATAGCTATCTCCGTTAATATTAATCTAACAGTAACGTTTAAATAAGCAAAGTTAAATAATTTTTTCTTAATCATCAGAATCTGATGTCATACACTTATCAAAATTTTGACATATTGTTTATTTTTTTAAATAAAACACCCTGTATATAATCTTTTAAGTTGATAAGACTTGTTTTTCTGATTTCAAAAATATATAATATGTTGACATTTAGACCAGCCGTTATTGAAATATTTGCATTTTAATAACCTAAATAAACAATAAGGATGTTGCCATTTTGTTAATGAATATCATTTTTAAAATGCAAATATTTCAACAACGGCTGGACTAAATGTCAACATATTATATATTTTTGAAATCAGAAAAAGGAGCCCTATCAATTAAGAAAATTATATACAGGGTGTTTTATATAAAAAAATAAACCATATGTCAATAGTTTGACAAGTGTATCTCATTTTTGACATCAGATTCTGCTGATTTAAAGAAATTATTTAACTTTGCTAATTTAAACGTTACTATTAGATCAATATTAACGGAGATAGCAATTAAGTAAAATATGGTCAATTTATTCAAATCACCCGGCACGTGACATATGTCAACTTTCTTGACATATTTAAAACATCTGTGTTTTGTTTAACGAGATGTCTTGGTTTTCTCAGTTTTTTTTGTTAAATTTCGAAAAAATAAACAAAAATGTTTTTTTTTACTTTTTTGACCGCCATCTTTAAAAAATAATAAATTATATTTTTTTTCTAAATTACAATTTAAAACTAATTAAGAATAATATAAAACGACATATCTTGGCAAAAAGATTTACCAAACCAAAAAGATACTGTTGTATTTATATTTTGACCGCCGCCATCTTGAATAATAATAGACATATGTCATTTATTATGAAATGTTTAAAATCGGCGACCCCCATTTAGTATAAATCAATATATTACACAGCAATACTAGTTGTGTCAAACAAAAACAAAAAAATAACTTTTTTATCTGAACTTTGGCCGCCATCTTAAAATGTTAATGTGAAATTGTAACCTTTTATAAATTTTTACAAAATCTGGCTTACTACTAATAAAATCCAAAAAATTTTTTTGTAAAAATTTAATTTGGTCTACATGTTGTAAAGGTCTTTTTTACTTTTGACAAATTGAGCGCCATCTTTGTGTCGACTGGGAAACTTATCATTTGATTTAAGCGTGTTTAAAGAGCTGGTCAGTAGCTTTAATATGAGGTATCAAAAATAAATATCGCACAAAAAATAAAGAAAATATCGAAGAAAAACGATTTTTTTAAAATATAGCCGCCATTTTGTTTTGCAGTGACAGTTGTAATTTTTTTTACATTTTTTAATTGAGTATGTCCTACTTAAATTAAATTTATCGAAATTAATTTAATTATTAAATTAAAACAAGGAAATCATTTTTTTCTGAGGCGGGAAAATCTGGGATCCTCGAATGAAAATTTAGCTTTTGGTGTTAGGTACTACTATGCCAAAAATAAAAATATATACCCTTTTTGCAGCTTTATTTTACAAATTTGCTCTACTATGACTATTAAAACATGATTTTAAAATCTTCTATGTAGAATTGATTGTACAGTCGCCCGAATATAATAATTTAACTTATGGCCATTAGGTATTTTTTATTACTAAAAATAAAAAATTTTAAAAATTAATAATAAGGACAGGGGGACGCAACACTCCCCTCGGAGGTAGCAACAACACTTAAACCACCATTATCGTGAATGTCTTCAGAAAATGAAGAAAATAACATTAATTTACAATTTGTCATACCTGGGATTTAAATCACCATCCTTAAAAGTAGATAAAATAAAAACATTAAAAATGAATTTTTAATTTTCTGTAATATATAAAAAGTTTGTACACTTATAAACAAATACCGCTGTGTGCCCTTACCGATTTCTTGGTCGTTAAATACTTATTAAGATATTCAAGTAAACAAAGTTTATAAAGTAAACAGAGTTGGCCATGATTTGACAAGTAAAAAAGCAACTGTCCCGAGTTTACGCTAAATAGCCCTGTCATATTAGGTGAAAAAACCCTGAAACTTGGATATAAACAGATGCAAGCTGAATTTTTGTATAGTTATTCCTTGGCATCTGGGACACATCCCCACATATTCTCCGCCAAAATCCCCCTTGAGCTTCGCCAGATATAAGCCCCAAATGTCCTAAAAATCAGTTTTTTGTGATCTTCTCGAAAACCAATAACTTTGTTAAAAAAAGTGTAGAGAGAAAAACTGCGCAAAATCATTCGGTATATAATGTAAAAGTAAGATCCGAACCGAACCAAACCTAACATTTTAAAGAATATATTTTAAAAAACTTGTTTTTTTTTAATTTAATTTTTTTTCCACCCAACTTGTTTTAAAATGTTAATGCTTTATTATATTAGTGTTTTTAAAGTTAAACAACTTTAAGTAAGGGTTAGGGCAATGGTCAATAATACCACGGATCACCTAACAAAGAGATATATGTATAAGCCGACTGGCGGTCTTTGATCTCGGTGAATTTAACGATGGCTGCTCATTGGGATTCAAACTCAGGGCCGGACTAAAATAAATTTACCATAAAATACGAATGTTTTAGATTGCTTTTACGAAAAAATATTTTTACTGCCAGATATTGGATGATAAAATGAATTTTAAGTCTGGGCCGCGTAAAAAAATATATGTTATATGTTGTTCTCTGTAGGGCACTATCGAAATAATGTGTTCTATTGAATAAGAGATAAGAGAAGCACAAAAAGAGGTCTTCTTCTTCGTCCAGAATACTTAAGCCGTTGTCGTTTTCAACATACAGCCAAACACAAAAAGAAAAAAAAATGATTGCTTCCTTTGTTGTATAGGGATAACATTTACTAAGTTTCAAGAGGAGTAAATTTGTGAATTTGTAATATACGAAGTTCGACATTGTAGAGTAATTTCTTAATTTACTGGAATCAGAAATTATTTATTCGTTTTTTCGAAAAATCTAAAGGTTAAAGAGAAGATATAGGATGACCAATTATTTAATAATCTTTACAATTAGCACAAAATTGCTTCACGGTAAATTAGTAAAAATTAAGGCTACGGGTAGACCTCGTCAGATGTCTATCAGGAAAAATGAATCGACGCCTGCCCTCCGTAGATTCCGACCCGGAGAGTTAGCACCTGTATAGGGTCCCTTTCCCAGGGTTACGGGAGAAGACCACATCGATATGAAAGGCGGAGAGAATGGACCTCGGTACGGTGATCATAGCGTAGGTGGCAACCCTTTCTTTTAGGGATAGTATAAAAGACTACTGCCTTGTAGTACCGGCGTTGGAATCCTCAAAGGAAGAAAACCTCGATCAAAAATCACCTGGTCCTCCAGGTTGGGGGTTGGGACATCAGACTAACTCTCTGATACCCGGAAACAACGTACACTGTTAAAAAACTCAATCAAACGCCTCGGAAAGAAAAGAAAAACCTAAGACGAACCAAGCAAAGAAACAGGAATATGATTTTTGGTACATGGAACCTGCAAGGAATGGGTCGAAAAGTTAACGAAATAGTACATGAGTGCAGCAGAATGAAGGTACGATTTTTGGAATATAAGAATTCAACATAAGGATATACACAAATATACCTGAACCAAACCCTCACAAAACCTGAAATCCGTCATTGATTATCTTATCACTAAACAAAAGACAAAACTAGAAGTTCAAGATGTCAGAACAAAGCGTAAATCAACAAGCGGAAGTGATCACTATTTTCTGGAGTCTAAAATTCTCTTTCCTTATCAAGGCCGATCAACAACATCTTGATGATACAGTGATTGAAGAAATTGATCACTGTAAATATAATCTACTAAGCCTAGAACATGACAGCGTAAAAAACATACAAAAAGAGACTGAACGAAAAATTTAATACAAGTTCAGGTGAAACCCCAGATGAGGAATACGAATGTGTTACATTAAGCATCCACCAAGCTACAAATGAAGCACTAGGATTAGTGGAAGAAACTTCTAAAAGAAGAAAACCATACTGGTGGGATGCTGAGATTAAACGAGAAATAGAGGAAAAAAGGAAATTATATCACACCAACTTATCCCAAAAGACAGATAGAAGTAGACAAGAATACAAAATCGCGCAATCAAGGTGAGAAGAATGATCAGTGATAAGAAAAATCATTCGTGGATGCAAAAGTGCCAGAAAATAGATTCTTACTTAGGAGGTAGAAGAAGTACCGAAAGCTGGAAAACTATAAGATCGATTAAAAAAGAAACATGCAGAGATATCATTTAACCAATACCAGACAAAGAATGAGATGAGCATTTTAAAAAACTTTTAACTGAAGATAGAGCAGAATTCAAGGAAGATGCAAGAAACAATATAATTAGAACGATGGGATCTCCAGTACCCAAAAACATTCAACTAAAGGTAGACCCCGTATAGAAATCCTAAACTTCATCTGACACAAAAAGTATTATACTGGGGATTTCTTTCAAATTCGCAACAATGTTGCCAGTACTTTTATAACTTGTAATTTTGATGTAGGTACATAAGTAAAATGGTAACTAATAAAAATCAAAAAAATATTTTGTTTTTGAATTCGGCTTACGTTTTGGATTGCTATACATGTATCTGTAATAGAATATGTTTACCATCCTATGTGAGAAAAGGATTGTTTTCATTGATTTTTTTTTTGAGATCTTATCATTAATAACGTTTTTCTATACAATTTAATTCTAGGTTGTAAGTATAACCTCTAGATATGTATGTATGCATGTCTGTCTGTGTACCTATATGCACATATGTATACAAATGTTTGAAAAAAGTTTTTTTTAAGTTAGAATATGTTATCCAATAATCAATCGGTAAATTTTTGTTTACATAGGTACCTAAACTTAACAAAAATCATAAAACATTTGCTTTTAAGTCCCTGTTGTTATAGATCTATGTGGCGGTTTAAATCCTTATCTATTTTGAATTAAAAGGAAAGTATAAATTAGAAATAATCAGCTAAAGTTGGTTTTTTTCGAAGATTGTTGATTGTCGATTTTTATAGAACGTACAACGATTAGCACAAAATTGCAATTTTTGTGCAGTCAACCAACTTGAGCTTGTTTTTTGCAGGAACACAAAATAACTAGCGGCGATATCCTGTTATGCAAACCATTTTTTTAAACTGCACATTCGCACCTCTCTTTTTCTGATCACATAAAATTATCTTCCTCTTACTAACTTCACACATGCTCGACCACAGCTGAGAGGGAGATATTTTATGTGAGAAGAAAAAGTACGGTAGCGAATGCGCAGTTTAAAATATTGATTTGGTTTTCGGTTTTCTGAAAAAAACGGGACTCCATTTAAGTGTGAAAAACGTTCAACTGAAAGTAAGTTTAATTAAATTTCTTTGGTGTGAGGTTAGAGTTCATAAATAGTTTATTAGTTTTGTCTTCCTAGGTGGTATTTAAAAAGTTATTAAAACCAGATGACTAAACTGCACTTTTAACTATTAATTATTGTTCTCACTACAAATGTTTTCGGTATAAAAATAACTCTTGCTTTTAGTCCAAATAAATTTAAGTTAAATGTTTTGATCACGAAAGTTAAGAAAACCTTTTCTTTATATAATATATATATAAAAATTAGTCTACAACCCTCTCCTGGGCAACTCTGGAAAACTCAAAAAGTGTTTTGATTTGAAAATGGAACGTCGCAGAGAAAAGCTTTGTTGACAAAAAAAATTGTGTGTGCTTAAAACACATGGCAGAAGTGTAAACTTTAACAAGGCGAAATTAATAATACTGGCCTTCATCTGCATCATCATATTGCTCGCTGAATGTTCCTCTCACAGTTAGTCGACTCGAGCCGACTTCACCCGAATGAGCGTTACATAGCCGAGTCTGACGGCTCAGTTCAATTCAGTACCCACAAAAACTACTAAACGCGCCTAAAGAAGTTTACACTTCAAAAATTCCTTTACAATTTTTCTTAAAGGTTATAGCTCTAGACTTACATGTATAGAAGATAGAGAGCACCAAAATTGACAAAAATCAGTTTTTTGCATTTTACACAAAAACGGTAAGTCGTAGAGAAGAATTTTATTTAAGAGAAATATTACCCATACGAGTCTTCACAATCAATCTCCATAGTCTATAGGTCTACAACGACATGTTTAGAAGGTAGATGGCAGCTAAGTTGTCAAAAATTGTGTTTTTTTTAGTCGTAGAAAGAAACTTTATAAACATAAAATGTTAAAGGACACAATTTTCTACATTCTTTCCTTTTGGGTCACAGGTTTACAACTACGTGTAGAACATATAGGGCGCCAAATTTGCAAAAATTATTATTTTATTTTATGTAAAAACGGTAGGTCCTAGAAAAACACATTATAGACAAGAAATCTCCAGGACGCCATTCTCTACAATTCACCTATGTGAGTCACAGCGCTATGACTTATGGTTTTTGCGTAAAACGAAAAAAAGTATATAATGGGCATTTTCGGCACCCTCTGTCTTCAACACATATGGTTGTAGAGCTGTAAATTGTCATTGTCGCATTGTAGAGAATTGTGTCTTGATCATTTTATGTCAATAAAGTTTTTTTTTATGATTTACCGTTTTTGCATAAATTGCAAAAAACATAATTTTTTCAAATTTTCTTTTAAACGTGTGGTTGTAGACCTATAGACTATGGAGACCGATTGTAGGGAATTCTATGGGTAATATTTCTTATACATTAAATTTTGCCCTACGATGCGTAAAATGCAAAAAACTGATTTTTGTTCGCTATTTTTCAGAAAAAAAATTAATAGCGGCAACCATGTAGACCAAACGTCACCCTTGCATCATTTATTGTTGCCTTTGAGAGGTTATCCGAATAAACGTGCGTTTTCGTTGTTTTTTTTGCAATATTGATCACAAAATTAAGATTTTTTTTATTAAATAACTTTAAAAATGCCTAAGAAGTGTGACAAAAGTGAAGAGAAGTGGCTGGATTTATCATTTCACCGGTAAATTTGAATCTCTTCCAGAAACCGTCATATTGTTTACGATTTGGTAAGACAGTGGTGTGGTTTATAACTTTTTTTACAAAATATTAGTGATTTATTTTACAAAGAAGTTTTAAGAAACATTATTTATTGTTGCAAATTCCCTTATTTTCCCACCTCTAGTGTTTGGGTTTTTTGGAAAAGTTTTTGAATTTATTCTGGCAATAATATATAAAAAATATATTTCTTATGTAAACAACCATTTTCACTCTGTAATGTTATGTCATGCTACTGTACAGTTATTAAACATTTTAAAAATATTCAAATTTATGAGTTTACTAGATTCCCCACTGATCCAAACAAGAGAGACCTTTGGAGGGAGATTATTGGCCTTAATAAGGAGAAAATTCTGTCAAAATGGGCATTCTTTGTTCTGACCACGTTGATCCTCAGTATGTTCGTTTAGCACCTAGTAGGCACTATCTTGTACGAAATGCCTTGCCCAAGGTCAGGTGTTAAAGACTAGTTCAAATTAAGAAAACTACTTACTACTAGTGGTTGGTAGTTAAATATTCAACTATCTCTTTTTATTATAAAGTATACATAATATATTATCACTGGTTGTTTTTGATGTTCGATCATCATATAATGATGTAAAAAAGTAGTTAGAATTAACAAATATAACTATAAGAAGAAAAAAGGTAGTACCTACTTTTACACAGAAAAAAAAGAGTTTTAACTTCCTTTTCACTTACTTACTGCATAGTCCCTGGTGATTAATTAAAAGAGAGCCTTGAGTCAAATGGATTAAAATATTGTTCTTAATTCTTATATTTGCCAAATTTAATAATGTTTGTATATATAGGGTGTCCCATAACTTAGGGGCCATAGGCCAACAAGTGATGGAGGAGGTCATGTCTGATCAAAAACTTGTTGTTGGCAATTTTTTTAACTTTTGTGATAATAACTTTAAAAAAACGCAGTAAAAATATGAAATTGGGTAGTCTTGTATTAGAAGAAAAGCAGTAAATTGAAATTAATTTTAAAAAATTAATTTGAAAAAAGTTAGTCAGTCAATTTTTTTAGAAAATACTATTTTTTTGGTATGAACTTTTATGAATGCCATATTAAATGCAATGTTTTTTAAATATTTTTTGTTAATAAAAACAAGTCTCTAGCGAGACATAATAATAAAATATTATTGATATTTTTTAAAAGAGAAAGCAAAAATTAATTTAAAAAAAAATATTATTTTTTATACATTTTCGAGGTTATTTTGACAGCCCGTACCTCCTCCACTTGTATTATTATCAAAAAAGGAGTACCACATTTTTTAATCACAATTAGCTGAGTATTCAGCTGGCTGTCACAGATTTTTTTTGTATAACCGGTTTTCACCCACTCCTCTTTAAAAATCCTATATCTTAAAAACAGATGAATGTTGACCCCATGTTATATAAACTTTTTTCTTGGAAATAACCTCCTCTATCACCTGCTGCACTACGGCGCCTAAGTATGGGACACCCTGTATAATAATCACTTAATTATAAATAATATTTTTTCATTTTTATTTTATTTGGTGAATAAAAATTAAATAGATTTTTTTATGGAAATCAAAAGTATTTTATTGATAAAACTGAATAAGTCATATTTTTTAACATTTGCAAATGGAAAAAAACACAGACTCATACCAAATATTTTCTAAAAAAACTAATTGCTACAGTTTAATAAACTAATGAATGGATTTTGGTAAAATAAACCAATGAGTGCTTTTTATTTCGAGGCAAGAGTTTTGCTGATAAAATATAACAAAAAATCTATATTATAAATATAGGCTGTCCCATTTTTATCATTTGGGTGGTTTCGGGAACTTCTAGAGAAGATTGAAGAAAAAACGACTACACCTTAGTGTGCTTTAATTTGAAGAGAATAATGATGGTAAACATCGCATATCAATATTATAAACATAGAAACCGAAAACACCCAAAAGTGTCGAAAATGCACCCTGTACACTAGGGGATCAAATAGACTCTTTAAATCCTGATGCAAAAATTTTGATAAATATCTCAAGGTCTGAGTATATAATTCGGAGTTTTTGACTTTTTTTAACAGAACAAATCTACTTACTGTAAAAAATTTACTAAGAGCAATGTATTACCAAGGTGAAAGAGTAAAAAGCTAAAAAAACACCTTTGACAATTTGAAATAAAAAGAAACACTTTTACCTGTGTTTTAAATTTTAGGGATTAAAGTAACACTTTTCTATATCCAGAAAAAAATAATATAAAGTAGATTTCTTATCTTTAGGGAAAAATAATAAAAATCAAAACTACGGATATTACCAGCTGTAAATAAGTTATTGATTTCTAATATTATAAATCGATAAAAAAATTAATTCTGTAAAAATAGAATGGCTGTCAAAGCTGTACCGGTAATATTTTACACTTATTTAAATTTTATAATTTTGGGTGCAAAAATTTTATAGGAAAATGTCTATAATATATTTATTTTATTTTCAACAAAATCTGCACGCCCATGGTTTTTCATCGATTTCTCTTTTATACCTCTTACAGTGTTGCCTGCGAGGATTCGGCGAAATTTTCTGAGATTTCATGCATGATGAATGAATTTGCGTATTAAATAATGGGGATGCGTCTTCTAGGGTTCCTTGAATTTCTTTGCCAGTACCCCTCACAATCTCTGAGGTCTAAAACGTGTGCACAACCTTAAAAAGCGGTAAATCTGCCGGACCCGGAAATATCCAGCCGCACTTATTAAATATGGCACTGAAGAACTGTTTTGGAGATTACGGAATCTTTTCTAAAAATATTTAAATGGAACTGTAGTACCAACTGAGTGGAAAACGTCATATATACCCACAATACACAAAAATAGAAGGAAAGATATATGTGACAATTATAGAGGTATATCTGTGACTAGTACGCTAAGCAAAATATACGGTAAAATAATAAGAAATAAAGTGGAGAGCGAATATAAAAACATGGAGGCAGAAGAACAAGCTGGTTTCAGGGCGGGTAGATCGGCTTCAGATCATCTCTTTTGTTTAACCCAAGTTATTGAAAAGAAAATGGCATACGGACAAGAGCTACATATGCTTTACGTCGATTTGCAGAAGGCATATTATAGTATACCACTAAATCTACTTTGGAAAACGTTGGAAAACACAAACATAAGCGTACAACTAATTAAGGCCATCAAAGAGTTATACCGCAATAGTAAGGCAAAAGTTAAAGTAAAAGCAAAACTAACCAAAGGCTTTTAAGTAAATAAAGGTCTTAAACAAGGTTGCTGTATCTCGCCTATGCTCTTCAAGATATACTTGGAACAAGTCCTTAAAGTATGGAAGAGAAAATGCCAAAACATGGGAATTCCGTTGGACGAGACCAACTTGTATACTTTATGTTTCGCCGATGATCAGATAGTAGTGGCTCAGGATTATGAAGACCTTGAATATATGACACGAAAACTAATAGAAGAGTACAATAAGTGGGGACTAGAGGTTAATCTCAATAAGACAGAGTATATGTGTATCGGTGGAATGAAACAGGATCTAATCTTAAAGACCGGGTGGCGAATTCAGTCCTGTGATAAATACTTAGGTCTAAAAATTACAGCTGACGGAACACCAGACAAAGCTATAAAAGATCGAAACGTACAAGGAAGAACAGCAATAAATAAATAAATAAATCTTTATTTTCCTTCGACAATTTAAAAACTGTATGGAAAACGTCACGTACAATAGTAATTAGTCTACATAAGTTAAAAATGTATAATCAAGTACAGGAACATAAAATATACAGTACCTAATCAACCTAAACAAAAAATAAATAAATAAAATAAAATAAAAAATTTTTTTTTGTAAATTCACCTAATGATGTGAAATAGATCGAGAAAAGGAACTCTGACTTTAAATGTAACTTTAAATATACATTTTTATCGCAATCCAAAGTGGCTCTCCGTCTAACCTTGTATTTTATTGAAAGCTTTCAAATTGTTACATTTAAATGCCAAAAATAGATTTGGTGTACAACATTGGATTATTCCTAGGTAGAATAATTTAATTACAATTAGATTAAAAAGAACAATATACATATTATACCCAAAAAACAAATAAAATAAAATAAGTCAAAGACTCAGCCTTGCTTAAAATACTCCTCCATTGAGTAAAATGGACGCTCCAAAAGATATATTTTAATTCTAGCTTTAAATATTTCTAGGTTAGGCGATTCTTGGACTTGTTTTGGTAATTTACTATATATTTTTGTACCCATAGTTAGTGGCAATTTCTTACCTATATTATATTTGTGAAATGGAACCCTGTTACGCATTTTTGATCTCGTGTTGTAACTATGTACATCTTGACACCACCCAAAAACTCCGCATGTGTTTCCGTTTCAATATTAGTATTGTGGACTTTAATTTCTATGTCTGTAAGGTCGTTTTTCTGATGGTTTGAAAATCTGAGATAATGTGTTTTTTCTAAGTTTAAAAATAAAGAATTCTGTCCAAACCAATCAACCATGTTTTCCATTTACATTTTAAGTTTTCTTGATCTTTTTCACTAATTTTGAGGGTAGAGTCGTCACAGTAAAACGTCAGTTTGTCAGTATCAATTGTCATGTTTAGATCATCCAAGTACAAAACAAACAAGATAGGCCCCAAAATTGAACCTTGAGGCACACCACACTGAACATTCAACTGAGTGGAACTAGTTATTTTTTGCTCTCGTTCCTCCCCAATATACTTTATCTCCACATATTGTTTCCGTTTCAAAAATTCATATAACCACTTGTTCTCAACACCACTTACCCCAATGTATGACATCTTCTGCAAGAGCCTGTCATGGTCGACACAATCAAAGGCGCGAGTGAAGTTGCAAAAAATACCAATTGGGTATTCACCTTTTTCAATGTCACCCACAACACCCTCTACAAAATTTGTTACTGCATCCACGGTTGACTTTCCCTTTTGATAACCAAACTGATTTGGCCTTAGGATTCTGTGTTTGGCTAAGTAAGACTAAAATTGCAATAAAAAGGAATATTCTAAAATTTTGGAAAAAACTGATGTAAGGGGAATCGGTCTGCAGTTTTCTGCTTCCTGTCTATTATTTTTTTTTAAATTGGTGTAATCTTGTTGACTTGTAATTTTTGTGGAAATGCCCCCTCCTTAAATGATCTGTTTATCAAACAAAGAAGAGGTAGATTAATCTGGTCAAAACACTTTTTTATAATGGTGCTGGGAACCCCGTCAAAACTATAAGAATTTTTAGAGTTAAGTTTTTTACTAATAATTACTGTAAGTTCTGACATTTTTAATTCTCTTAAAGTAAAATTTGTGTTTAATTTTGGTATGATTAATGGTTTGGGATTTCGATTTATTTTATCAAGAATTTTTAATGATGCCTCTTTAAAATAGTGGTTAAAAAAATTGCAAATTTGATTTTGGTCTTTTGTAATATATCCATCAATATCAAGAAAAATTACTTCAGAATAATTACTTTTATTATTATTATTTAATTCACTTACAATTGACCATACCGTTTTTTGTTGATTTTTTGAATTACCTATTCTGTTTTGATAAAACTCTTTTTTTGTAGATTTTATTAATGCTAGATGTCTTCTTTTTTCTGATAGATATATATCTTTTAGTTCCGGATACTGGTTTCTGATAGTGTTTAATTCTTTTAGGTTTTGACTAGATTGTTTTATTTCTAAAGTTACCCAACCTTTATTTGGTTAGAACAGAAAAGTATTGTGAAAGTTATTGAAAGCCAAATTAAAATCCATTTCTCGATAAACATTTAACCACATTTCATCATTGAAATCCCTTATAAAATTTTGAACATTTTCTTCACCAAAATCTCTGCTTTTTAGAATTGGATTTAACTTTTTAGACGTGTTATGACAATTTTGATAAAGCGCTATTATGTTATGATCCGAAATGCAATTGGACGAAAAGACTTCTGTGCTCAATAGATTGTTTGTAAATATATGATCTTACTGACACTTACCTCTACTGGGTTGATTTACTTGATTTTTTCATTCAAAACTTGACAATGTATCTGAGAGTAATATATGTTATATGAAAATATCCTGCCTACACTTAGAAGAAACCAGAACCTTCTATGAAACCCGAGAACCTTCCAGATAAGAAGCTTATTCTGCTGACTTGCGTTTCCCATGAAATAAACAACACGTGCATTCAAGCCGAATCAGCACTTTATTTCTCAGAACCTTTCAAGATAAGAAGACCATTCTGCTGACTTGCGCCTCTCACGGAATAAACAACACGTGCATTCCTGCCGAATTGCACTTTAGTTTAAGTCTAGAATATTAAGGAATTATTCCATTGCTTAATCAGCACATTTTCTTTATATAAACTCAAATCATTGTAATGTTAAGTCATTCTCTTTAGAATCGTTCTTAAGTACACGTTCAATTATAACGTTTAAGTCCTATATTGTATTTAATCAAAATAAAGTTTTTTAAAAAGTTAAAAGTAAACTTTAAAGTATAACATTTGGCGCAGTCGGTAGGATAGTTTAACACACGCGAAAACACGAGTATTCTAATTCGCGAGTGGTGAAGCTCCAGCTCTTTAAGCTATCAAGAATCTACAGCAACCAAGAAGATACACAGCAACCAAGTAGTTACATAAGCAACCAAGTAGTTACATAAGCAACCAAGAAGCTAGACAGCAACGAACCAAGCGTCCTCGCAACCAACGGATACGGAAGGAACACCTAGTGAAGCCCCTGGTAGCCGAACACGTGGAGACAAATGGTCCAGCTAAAGCTTTTGTGAGTAAGACAATTGAATCATCACGTTTTATTATTTTTTTTCAAATAAGTTGATATTTTGAAAAATCTGTTCGATTTTCTAAGCCTGACTTTTACAATTTTGAATTTTTAAGAAAATTTTTTTTTCAATTTAAAAGAAGTCAAAAATAAAATTTAGTTTAAGAAACAAAATCTAAAAAATTTAATTTTAGTTTTAAAATACAAGAAATCAAAAACCATCAAAAATGACTGAACCTCGTAATAACCAACCAGCAAACGTACCAGCAAACCAACCTATAGTTGAGGTTGAACCTTATCGTTTATCGGAAATTTTCTCAATAATCCCTGAATACGATGGAGATCAAATATTTTTAGGAACTTTTATCAATGCTTGCGATTGTGCTTATAACATGGCCGTCGGAGATCAACGCGATTTATTGGTCATACACATTAAAAATAAATTAAAAGGAAAAGCCGCACAATTAGTAAACTCTCGAAATCCTCTTTCTTGGATTCAAATTAAACAATTATTAACAACATATTATGGAGATACGCGAGACCTTTCTTCATTAATTCAAGATCTACAAAGACTCAAACAACAAACAAACGAATCACCTTTAATGTTTTTCAATAGATTACAAGTCATGAATTCAAAAATGCACGCTTGTATTCAAAAATCAAATTTAAATATGCTTCAAAAAGATGCACAAATCCAAATTATAGATTCTATGGCATTAAATACGCTTTTAACAGGATTAGAATCGCGCATAGGTCATATTGTCCGTGCTAGCAATCCTAAAGATTTACTTGAAGCACAAGTAAGAATAAGACGCGAACTACAACTTTCATATTTTGAAACACAAAAAACTCCAAACCGACCCAATGTTTCAAATAATCCTATACAAAATAGACAAAATAATTTTCAATCACGAAAAATACCTTCTCAACCACAAAAATGTTTTAAATGTAATCGTTTAGGTCATCACGGAAGTGAATGCCGTACTTTTGTACAGAGACCCCCGGTCTACACAAATCAAAATCAACAATTTAACCAAAATTTTCAAAGACCCAATTTTGCCCAAAATCAAAATCAACAATCTAACCAAAATTTTCAAAGACCCAATTTTGCCCAAAATCAACCAAGCACCTCTAGAAATTTTGTACCACAAAACCAACAAAATAATTTTAGACCATCAGTAATTCAAAGAAATCCAAATTACAATTCCCCACAACATAGAGCACATGTAGTAAACTATTCTGATGAATATTTTAATAATTTTGACAACTACGATCTTTATGATCCAAATTTTGAAAATTTTAACTATTTTAACAACTATGAACCTTATGATCCAAATTTTGAAAATTTTCAGTATGAAAATCAGTTTCATTACGAAAATGAAATCTCACAAGAATTTTCGAATAATTTTGAAGAACAATATGTAAATGACATAAGTCAATATAATTTTAATCAACCCGGAGTATATCAAAATTTTGAAAACCAAAATCAAATTTTGCCACCAGAAACCCAAAATTTTCAAATTACTTCCAATCAAAACCATCCACCCCAATCGATTCAAGAAACAGATACCCAATTAGAACAAACTACTACGAAAATCCAACACATGTCAATCGATCAAACACCAGAACAAACATTCGTGTAAATACCAATCTACATAACTTAAACTCAAAAAATCTTTTTTATATTAATGACGCAACAAATAAATTTAAACTTTTAATTGACACCGGCGCAGGAATTTCAGTATTTAAAGAAAAAACAGTCGAAAATTATAATAATCGATTTGCAGAAAATGTAATAGTACAAGGAATAACCGATGAAAAAATTCCAATCACTCAATCAGTTTTAATCCCTTTCGCTAAAGACGATCCACTAAAAGTCTATATTTGTAATTTAGACATAGAATTTGACGGAATATTAGGACTCGATTTTCTTGAACATTACCAGTGCGTAATTGACTTAAATTCGAAACAGCTATGCACCAATTTTAAAACAATACCTTTAATTCAAGTAACAGAAAAAACTTTTGAACAAAATTCCCAAATTAATCAAAATCAAATAAATCAAAAAACACTACAAATACCTAAACCAAGAGTAATTCAAAATCAAAACATACCACCAATACCTAAACCAAGATTAATTCAAAATCAAAAAACGCCACCAATACCAAAACCGCGAATAAATATAAATCCAAATAATTTTCAAAATCAAATATCTCTAGAACCGCGAACCGAACAAGTTTTTAAATTAAAATGTAATTTAAAAAACACAGATGCAATTTTAATTGGTCAAGAAATAGAAAAAGTAAGATTACCAAACGCCCTAGTCCACATTAACGAAAATGGTGAATTTTATACGTCAGTAATAAATCCCAATGCTATTCCTAAAACAATAAATGTTAATAACTTGTCTTTCGAACCCATACCAAGTGTTCACGATATTTTAAATTTTAATACCAATGAAGACGAACTCATTGATAGAATCGACCTTATTAAAAATCAATTAAGACTAGAACATCTAAATTACGAAGAGAAAGAATTAATTTCAAATCTTTGTTTTGAATTTTCTGATATTTTCTATATCGAAGGAGATCAATTAACCTTCACTAATGAAATCAAACATACAATTGAAACCAACAATGCTCATCCAATTTTTACTAAATCATATCGGTACCCTCAAATACACAAAGAGGAAGTAAAAACACAAATTAATAAAATGCTCGATCAAAAAATAATCCGACCATCAATTTCCCCGTGGTCATCACCTGTTTGGGTAGTCCCAAAAAAACTTGACGCCTCTAACAAACAAAAATGGAGAGTAGTAATCGATTATAGAAAACTGAATGAAGTAACAGTTGACGATAAATATCCACTTCCAAATATTTCAGATTTATTAGATCAGTTAGGTAAATGTCAATATTTTACAACACTTGATTTAGCATCCGGTTTTCATCAAATTGAAATTGATCAAAAAGATATTCAAAAAACAGCCTTTTCTGTCGAAAATGGACACTACGAATTTGTTCGTATGCCATTTGGTTTAAAAAATGCACCCTCCACATTTCAACGTGTGATGGATAACATTTTATTAGGCATTCTAAATGAACGTTGTTTAGTTTATATGGACGACATTATTGTTTATTCACCAACAATTCATGAACACATTTCACGTCTTTCCGAAGTTTTCCAAAGATTACGAAAATCAAATTTAAAAATTCAACCTGACAAATGCGAGTTTTTACGAAAAGAAGTAGCATACCTCGGACATTTAATTACCGAAAATGGAGTAAAACCAAACCCTGATAAAGTAAAATGTATTCAAAACTTTCCAGAATTAAAAAATCCTCGTGACGTAAAATCATTTCTCGGACTTGCCGGATATTATCGAAGATTCATACCGAACTTCGCGAAAATCTCAAAACCCTTAACAAAACTTCTTCAAAAAGATACAAAATTTATTTTTTCTAAAGAATGTCAAGAAGCTTTTGAAACACTTAAAAATGCATTAATTTCTGATCCAATATTAATCTACCCAAATTTCGAAGAACCTTTTATTTTAACTACAGACGCGAGCGCATTTGCGATAGGAGCCGTACTTTCACAAGGTCCAATTGGTAAAGACCTTCCGATAGCTTTTGCATCGAGAACCCTTTGTAGTGCAGAAAGTAAATACTCCACTATTGAAAGAGAACTATTAGCAATAGTATGGTCCGTAAAACACTTTCGACCTTACCTTTTTGGTAGAAAATTCACTATAGTCACCGATCACAGACCTCTAACCTGGTTACTTTCAATTAAAGACCCCGGTAGCAGATTAGCACGTTGGCGATTAAAATTAGAAGAATATAGTTTTAAAATCATTCATAAACCCGGTAAAATCAATAAAAATGCAGACGCTTTATCGCGAATAAAAATCAATCATTTCAAAGACTGTATAGACTTTAAATCAAACATTAAAATTTTTGCAAACAACGAAAATAACGATCAAGAACCAATTTTTAACGAAGAAGATGATCAAAAAATAACAGATGAATTTAACAGATTTGTTGAACTTTACAAGACGCGATCCCTAATTGATTATTCTAAAATCGAAACTTCGAATGATCAATTATTAGATAAATCAAATAAATTAATAGTAACCTTTTTCCGACAAAATAAAATGGAAGATTTACATTTCAAAATCATTGACGATATTTTTGAAGAAGAGTTCCACCTTGAGGAATTAAAAATTAATATTGTTTCTAGCAAAACAGTTAAAGATCGTAAATATTTTATTATAGCTCTACCATTCGATAATGATGATTGTTCACAACATTTATTTTATTGCCTTTTTAAAGACCAAAATAAATTTGAAATTAACAAAACATACTGCATCGAAAACAATCTAGATTTACCAACTTTAGAGATGCTATCTTACATTTTTTCTGATAAAGACATAAAATTAAAAATTTGCCAAAATATAATAACAACCCCCGACGAAGATGAAATCCCAATAATTTTAGAAAATTATCACTTAGGAAAAAGCAACCTACACCGTGGAATAAATGAAACAGTTAGACGCATTAGAGAAAAATATAATTGGCGTGGTTTAACAAAAAACGTAGAAGATTTCATAAAAAAATGTGAAACTTGTCAAAAAGTAAAAATTGTTCGTAAAAATCTAAGCAGACCCTTCGTTGTAACAGAAACACCACGTACCCCTTTTGAACGAATCAATATCGATATTTTCGAATACCCCACCAGAAATTACGCGTTAACAGTACGGGATGAATTAACAAAATTTACACAAGCTTACGCAATGAGTGATAAAAAAGCCAGTACAGTAGTTAGTACTATTTTACTATTTTTCCAACATTTCGGTGTACCCTTACGAATACATTGCGATTATGGCAAAGAATTTAATAACACCCTTTTAAAAGATTTATGTACCCTATACGATGTTAAGTTAACATTTTCTAGCGTAGCACATCCCCAGTCAAACGGTTCACTAGAACGATTTCACGCAACCCTTTGCGAAATGATTAGAATCAATAAACAAGAAAACCCTGAAGATCATTGTTTTAGCGTTCTTCCATACGCAGTAATTTGCTATAATAATACAAAAAACAAAACACACGGATTTACCCCTTACGAACTCGTTTTCGGACATACATCAAGTAGACCCCCCGAAAAACTTTATAATCAAGAACAATTGATATCTAAATATGTACGCGATTTAAATAATAGAATGGACTATTTTTACAAATTAGCTAGAAATAGAACTGATCAATCGAAACAAAAATCGAAAGAACGATTTGACGAACACGTACGAAAGAATCTCCCTGAATTTAATGTAGGAGACAAAGTTTGGCTTAAAGAATCACAAATCAAATCAAAATCAGAAAATTTATTTAATGGTCCTTTTGAAATTTTAGAAATACATCGTAATTCTGCAACACTTAAAAATCCACAAACAAATCAATTAACCAAAGTTAATTTTGATAGGTTAAAACCGTGCTTTGAATAAAATAAAAATCTTTTATTTTAGATTAATGGGAATAATTTCAACCGTTTCCAGTCAATATTCAATATTACCAATAAATAATACACTAGGACTATTTTATCATGAAGAATCCCTTATCAGAATTTCTAACAATGAATGGACACTTGTTGTTTACAAAGATCTTTTACCCTTTAAGAAAGCAATTGAACATAACGACAAAATATTAGATACCTTTATGGATCACTTTTCAATCAATAATAATCAAATTGCAAATTTCAAATCGCAAATTAAAACGCATGTTAGCCTTTTAAAACAAATTTCTAATTACGTTAATATTAAATACGAAGAACTTATCTCGGATACAAAAGAAAAATCATATAGGCAAAAACGTGGAATATTTAATGGCATCGGAACTATTTGGAAATCTATTACAGGAAATTTAGATGCATCAGACGGAGAATACTTTAATGATTGTATTAATAAAGTATCGACTGATGAGAAAAATATTGAAAGATTATTGCAAAAACAAATTTCAGTAACAACCTCTGTTATTAAAAGTTTTAATACGACTTTACAAAAATTACAAATTGATGAAGAAACGTTTAATCATGATATTAAATTAATTCAATATTTAGTTACTTCGATTTCTGATAACGCTGCCTATGCAGAAGCACAAATAAAAGCATTAGATTTATGCGAATCGCTTATGGAAAGTTACACCTTTATTAAAGATTCATTAAATGACGCATTAAGCGCAGTAACTTTTGCACGTTTAAAAATATTGCATGGTTCAATAATAAAACCATCGGATTTGGTAGATTCATTGAAAAAGATTTCTCATTCATTACAAAAAAATAATTTGCCTTTACCAATATCAATCTCAACGGTAGCCCAATACATTAATTTAATTGAACTTAGTGCTTTTCAAACTGAATCAAAAATAGTATTTGTTCTTAAAATACCTCTTATAGACCCTTCGACTTATACTTTATACAGACTTTACCCAATACCAATATTAGATAATCGAACAGGTCTTCACCATACTATATCAACAATTAATAAATTTATTGCGCGTGACGATGATTCAATGTTTTTCGTCACCTTCCACAACGTGGACCACTGCAAGATCATCGAAAGAAGAACGAAGCTCTGTTCCAAAGTACTTCCGTACCCCATCGACAGTGATGCTATTTGTGAAGCTCAACTATTGAAGCAACAAACTCAGCTGCCGAAAACATGTCAAACAACCATTTTCTATGCACAAGGCTACAATGTCCAACCACTTGAAGAAAATCAATGGCTAGTTACTACGTCAGAACCAGTACCTACCAATATCAAATGCAAGAATCAAGAAATCATTACGAAATTAATTGAAACCAATAGTATAATTCGTTTCAAATCAACATGCAATGCTTTTATTGGAAGTACGAGAATTCATTCTGAAACCATACTTCAAGAAAGTACCTTCGAAGAAATAAATTCACCAATAATCAATATTCCATATACTTGTTGTAAAGATATGCCTGAAATCCCCAAAATTCAAGGTCTAAAACCATTAAAGTTAAGCAAAATAAACGTCGAAGATCTGAATATTGCACAACATAATCTTAACCAATATTCAGAAGAATTAGATAAAATGATCAATCAACCATTCATTCAAAAACACATTGATTGGTTTACTATCATTACAATAACATTGATAGTACTACTAGTAATTCTTTACATTATTAACAAATGTCGAAGACGCCGAAGAACAAGAAATGGTAATAATACCAATAACGATAATGATAATGGTAATGACTTTCCACCATTTCCAAAACCTAATCTACAAAGAATTAGGAATTTATCGAATATCTTACCAAAAAGAAGGCCAAGCATACACATCGAAGATCAAATCGAAGAAGAAATCGAACCCAATGCAAAATTAATGATCAATCGATCATCTTAATAAAAGTTGCCGTATAACGCCAACTTTTTCAAAAAGAGGGGAGCTGTTATATGAAAATATCCTGCCTACACTTAGAAGAAACCAGAACCTTCTATGAAACCCGAGAACCTTCCAGATAAGAAGCTTATTCTGCTGACTTGCGTTTCCCATGAAATAAACAACACGTGCATTCAAGCCGAATCAGCACTTTATTTCTCAGAACCTTTCAAGATAAGAAGACCATTCTGCTGACTTGCGCCTCTCACGGAATAAACAACACGTGCATTCCTGCCGAATTGCACTTTAGTTTAAGTCTAGAATATTAAGGAATTATTCCATTGCTTAATCAGCACATTTTCTTTATATAAACTCAAATCATTGTAATGTTAAGTCATTCTCTTTAGAATCGTTCTTAAGTACACGTTCAATTATAACGTTTAAGTCCTATATTGTATTTAATCAAAATAAAGTTTTTTAAAAAGTTAAAAGTAAACTTTAAAGTATAACATATATAATTCTTAGGGCCCATCTCACCGAATTTTTTTTCGTTACTTACCTTAAAGCGTTTCTTAATATAATTATAATAGGACGTAATAAGGAACACTTAAGGCTAAGTAACGAAAAAAACAGTCGGTGCGATGGGCTACGTTCAACTTGATTTCCTGATAGCTCACTCCTTGTCGACACCAAATCGCCACACCGCCTCGTTGAAACTTAGTTCTGCTAAAATGTGCCGCCAAATGAAAAGAAGGACAGTTGATTGCTTGAATGCCTTCACGGTTGATCCAAGTTTCTGTCAAACAAATCAATTTGATGCTATTTTCGATTAATGGGTATTCCGCTAGTAGGAAATCGGCTTTAGTTTGGTTCAAACCACAACAGTTTAGATAGATATCATTTGATTTTTTATATTTTGTAGCCTCGAAAAAATGGGCCCTTTTTTTCAATATTTTCACCAAGCATAGCGTTTTCAGTTGCACTTTTGTTTCCTATGGTTGTTTGTGTTTTCGATTTTTTTTTAGAATTAGATGTATGTTTTTTTGTTTTTTCTTGTGTGCTGTACTGTAGCTTTTTTGACATGGGTTCTTGAGGATTTTGTTATGTGATTTTTTGACTATGTTCCTTTATTGCCTGAGCGAGAAACCATTGTCCAGTAGACACAATATTTAAGCCATTTCTTGTGTAATTAGACCTACGAATTATGGAGTTGCAGTCTATAATATTATGGGAAGACAATCCTTTTGTGTACAGCATTCCTTCCAACAAGATCATAGGTGTAAGGCCTAGTCAACAATAAAACAGTAGTTTGGTGGTGTCTTTTAATAAGTTCTACAAATTTTAGATGTGCTTACTCGGCCAAATCACTAATAAATCCTCACTGCCTAGATTTTTTGCTTCCTTGTCGGCTGTTGTGAAAATTTCAATATCTAATGCATTTGGTTTCATTATAGTTTGAACCACATAAGGAAAGTCCCTCTGTTTCCCAAGCATTTCGCCATTTAATCCAACTACGATAACGCACTTTCTTTTACTCATAGTGGCGTGGTTTGTATTAGCATTATTTTGATTCGTCTCTCTTTGCTTGTTTCTTTTTGTGGAAATTTTTTCTTTGCCGCTTAATTTTTTATTTTCTTTACTTTTATACTTGGTGATGACGTCCTTTAATGCCCCATTTTCCACAAAAAATTGTTGGTTTTCTTTCTCCAGATATTTATTGGATTGCTCTAATTGATGGTTCAATATAATAAGATCATCCAATTGTACTTTTTGTTTTAAGAAAAAAGCAATTTTTGATGCCATAATAGCTTCATCCGTCTGAGTCTCCATAGCTCTTGTTTGGATGGTTTCAGAATTTTTTATTTCAGTGTTGGAGTTCAGATACTCTTCGAGATTAATCAGTTCATTTCTTATAGTTTAAACTTCTTGAGTACATTCATCCAACACTGATTCTGATGTAAACATTTCTATTGTCTTGTTTGAGAATGCGGCAACCTTTTTTTCGTTCGACTTTTACATCTTTATGTCTTATATTGTTCAGTTTCTCAATCAGTTTTCTGTTTTTCTGTCGGTGCCTCTTTAATTTTCTTTTAATTAAAATATTGTCCGATTTATAACTTTCACAGATTTCGGACGTCTGTGTCGTTATCTTTATTTTGTCTGTTTCTTCTGTCTGCGTACTGCTGTCCTTTATTTTACCCTTTATGGATAATTTGTCATTTAATGATTTATAGATTATTAATTTTTCTTCTAATCTTTCTATAGATTTTGTCAATTCCTTATTTCTTAAACGTAAATCATTTACTTCTATTGTTCTGTCTGCCAGTTTGTTTCTAAGATCGCTCATTCTTTTTAATCGATCAGACTCATTTTCGTCCTCATTGTATACAGTGGGTGAAACAATCTCAATGTAGCTGTTGTTAAGTGATGTTGTACTTTATAAACAGTTTTCATCCCACTTCTGGTCCTGAAACTTTGCAGCTAACTTTTTCAAGGCATTGAGTTGGGTTGTCGGGGCCATAGTTGATTTAAATTAGTTTTTTTAAAGTCCTCAGATGTCTGCCTCAAAAAAGAAAACCCCAGTCAAATCAGATGCTAAAGTTGGTACTGCATTCATAAGAACCTACATTGTAAGCATCTTACAAAACATCTCAGTGCACACACAATTCACCGCAGTTCGCGTATCGGATGCCACAGTACTGGCCTGCAATCGTTCGCTGTTTACAAAGTGATAAATACTTTGTTTACTTTAATATAAAACCTGGAGCTAAAACACCACTTATATAAACAAAAAATAGTCAAAATGTACATTATGGTAACATGGTTTGAAGCAACATCACTTTTTACCATTTATTTACACTTAAAACACACAAAATAAAACAAAATTTCGACAGCCGATAAAATTTCGTGGCATTCGTCGAATACCAGCGCTGTTTTTTGTGGAATAATTTGGGACCATAACATAACAAAAAGCTTATATAACGTTGTAAAAAGTATTATTACATACGGCTCATAAGTATTAATTGTTACAAATAAAACTAATCCTGCCCTATTATACACCGTTTAAAAGGAAATTTTATTATCTACAACCTACTTTAGGAGACAATCTTTGATGGAGAGCTTGGTTTTCAAGAAAATCAGGGAAAATAGGTAATATGCATGTTTCTTTTTTTATTTTTTTGCATTACCTTAATAAACGGACGCCGCTGGAGAGTTTGTCTTTTGTCGTACCCCAGAAGTACTAAGAAGATTAGTTTTTAAGAAAATTTGAAGAAAACATAAACATTTTAGGTTTTGGGGGTCTGGGGGTTTTTGGGGGTTTTTGCAGCTAAAATTAAAAAAAAATACTCTGCCAATATATGGGCCCCTAAGCTCACACTAGGTACTATAGTTATAGTGTACGTGTGAGCTAATATAACTAAAAACTGAAATATATTTTATTTAACTCCAGACCAAATTACCTTTTGTTTGATAGCACACAAGCCATGTTTTGACATAAACTCAAATTTTTGAAATCTACCCCCACCCTTAAAAAAAAACAAAAAACTAAAATGTATTTTGTTAAACTCCGGACTCAATTACCTTTCGTTTGATACCACACAAGCCATGTTTTGACTTAAACTCAAATTTTTGAAATCTACCCCCACCCTTAAAAAAAACAAAAAAGTAAAATGTATTTTGTTAAACTTCGGACTCAATTACCTTTCGTTTGATATCACACACGCCATATTTTCACATAAACTCTAATTTTTGAAATCTACCCCTACCCTTTTATTTGGTTTCTGTTCGGTGGATTTTGTTCATTTTTAAATGAGACTATCTCGACCCAAGACCCAGCCTAGGTACCAAATTTCATTAAAATCGGCCAAGCGGTTTTTGAGTTATGCGCGTTGGTCGTTACAGACATACAGACATACAGACAGACAGACAGACAGACAGACGGCGCAACAAAAAAGTTTCAAAATCATCTAAAACGCAAAGATATATAATATAATGAAATCGGAGCAACTTTTTTTTTTGAAAAAATTAGGATCACCATAGCTCACACTACTATAGTATAGTATATGTGTGAGCTAATAATATAATTTTATTTTTATGTTAGGTCTTACACATTTTTTATTCATTTCTCTGTCATTGTGGCTTTGGAGCATCAACATAGTTAAATTTTCAGAAATTCGAACACGACTATAAGCGGAGGGTGAATAAAAAAAAATGGACCAAAACCTGGCTTGGCAACACCCAGATCGTTAATCTGTGACCTATACTCAGCTAGAATCCACTGTCAAAGTGAGGTCCTCATATTTTGCATACTAAACTACCTACAGCGCCTGCACTAACCTTAAAAATATGTATAAGAGGTGTGCCAGTCGTTCGGTCAGGCCAGTGTTTGGAACCATAGTCAATTTATTATTTGAGGGGTCCATATGCCACAGAATAATGAAAACTCATCTTTGTATTTAGTGATGTAGATGAGTTTCGGCCTCAAATATTACTGCATGAGGTGTGCCAGTCCTTTGGTTAAGCAGATATTAGGCAGCAAATTGAATTTATTGTTTGGTAGTACATATGACATATAAAAATTAAAAACCATCTTGGTACTTAGTGGTGTAGGTTAGGTTTATCCTTAAATATAATTATAAAAAGTGTGTCAGTCCTTTAATCAGGCTGATGTTTGGCAGTATAGTTAACTTAGTATTTGAGGATCCATATGACACACAGTAATTAAAAACCTTCTTGCTTTTTAATGATGTAGATGACTTTGACCCTCAAGTATAATTATAGGACGTGTGCCAGTCGTTCTGTCAGGCGAATTTTTGGCACCATAGTCATTTTATCATTTGAGGGTCCATGTGACAAACAATAATAAAAAACTTGATATTTAGTGATATAGATGAGTTCAGCCTCACTTAAAAATATAGGAGGTGTGCCAGTCCTTCAATCAGGCTGATATTTGGAAGCATAGTCAACTTAGTATTTGATGATCCATATGACACACAATAGTTAAAAATCATCTTGCTATTTGGTGGTGTAGATGATTTTCAGGTTATAGGAGGTGATCCTGTTCTTAGATCAGGCGGATGTTTGACGGCATAGACAATTTAGTTTTTTAAGGTCCATATGATACACAATTTTTAAAGAGATTCTTGGTACTACATGATGTAGCTGGAAAGTAAAATATTTTAAAATTTTTATAGGTGTGCCCAGCTTATAGTAAATGGAGGTCGGACAGCATAGTTATTTTAAGCTTACGGGGCCTATATGACAGCTATTTTATAAAAAATATCTCTTATCAACTTACGAAGGTGGATCTTAAAAACCTTTACAGCGGTATTAACTAAAATGGTTTAAGGTATAAGTTTTACTTTTAGTTTATCTTTTGTGAAACGTTTTAACTGAATTTCTTTTAAACTTAATAAAAGTTAATGGAATTTTGGACTAATTATAACTACATAGGTTATATCGCAATGGAAAAAACCGGTTTAAATAAGAATCTGCAAGGATTTCGTAAAAAAAAATGGAAAAAACGGAAAAGAAATGGTTTAAACTATAGGTTTAAGTTTGTAGGGAACGAGGTTTAAGTGAAAATGCAGCGACATTTAAGTGAATTACTTACATTTTTCAATTTACACTTACTTCCCAAACTTGACGTTGTCGGAAAATGTGTTCTAAATTCGTAATTGTTATTATATAACTTGCACAAACAAAACGAAACTGAAAAATAAATTTTTAAATTTATTAAAATGACGTAAAATTGACTTGCCTGACACTTGCTGGACTAAGTACTGGGATTGTCATCTGCTGTCATCTCGGTGCACGTACATCTTAAATATATCTGTATGGCTAGAGCGCATTAAAACCATTAATGGAAAATGACTGCTACAAGCGTTCCGCCATATTGGATTCAATTGAACACAAAATGGATTAAAAAAGCCAGTGACGTATATAAGGGGGCTCCTCTTAAGCTAATAGTTTTTTTAGAAATTTTTCACATATTTCATGAATACAAATATAAAGTAACATAAAATTCGGCCTTATGGGGTCTTCCCCCACCCTCAAAACTGTCTCGGCCCCCTAAAACCTTTTTCCAAATACGCCACTAAAAAAAGCAAACGCTTTCAATAAAATTTATATTTATAGAATAGAATAGAGTAGATTAGAATATTTATTAATCTTGTCCGCTACAAAATTGTAGATAAGACAGGTCAATTAAGTTGATTCAGGGTGGAATTTATAGTCAAGCCTTAAGGTCGGACGTTTGCGGGGCGTCCTCAAAGATTTCTTAGCGTTTTCATTTTATAAAGCTTTCCTTTAGAAAGGTTGAGTCAAGGAATACTATATTTATGACATCTTTTAACAATTTCAGCTAATTTATCAAGATTGGTTTAAATAACAGTTTTTAGCTGTGATAAAAGTTTCGCTAGAACGAAAAAGTATGATTGTGAAGAATGGTTTAAAACTACAAAAAATCCTACAAAATAAAAAACACATGGATGGAATTACCTACTTGAAAAAACAGGGACAACAAAGGCCTGAAAGAAAATGAATTTGATGATCAAGAAATTTATATAGAAAGCCTTTTCAGTATCATGAAAAAGCCAAATGAATGTTTTAATGCAGTTGAATATTTACTTCAAATATCATTTGTACGAAATCTGGTCAAGTTAAATGTTGTATTTTATGTTTATATGTATTAAATGTTTTATCAAAATTAAATACAATTTTTTGACTTCTTATAAAATATTTCTTTATTTGTTAGATAATAACTTTTTTGAAACTTTTCCAAATAGGTATTTGGTGGTTAGTATACAATTCAACATTTTTTTTATTAGAAAAATAAATAAACTCGCGGATCCCAAAATGGCGGATCTTCCCATTTATAAACCAATATGCATCAAATTCGGAACTTTGCGATTTTTTAGGTCGCTGATTATTATTTTTAACTTAAACTAAAAAAATCAAAATGGCGGATCAAAAATGGCGGACTTTCACATTTCTGAACCAATATGCATCAAATTCGGAACTTTAGGGTATTTCAGGTCGCTTATTATGATTTCAAACCTCAGCTTAAAAAAAATCAAAATGGCTTAAGTTTAAAAAAATCAAAATGGCGGATCAAAAACACCAGATTTTGTTTTATTGTCCATTGTTACAAGTGATTTAGTAGCACCGCGGTGACACACCGGCCTTTATCAGGCCAGCAGACATAGTTTTTAGCACAAAATATATAGCATATACTTTTAAAGCAATGCATTTTTTAAAACTTTTTAGTACAAACAAAACTGAAATTTAAAAAAAAAATTAAACTTTTTTTACAAAAAAATCTGGACTTTTAAAGCAAAATATTTTGGTATATTGGGGGCGATTCTTCACAATTTGAAAAAATCTGACACAATTTGACATGCCAGATTTTAACCTTAAATCTTGACAACATTGCATCAATTTTCTAAGGATAAATACGATACAATGCAATGTAGAATTCAAATAAGGCATTGGCATAATTTTAATCTGATTTAAGACAAAACAACTTACGGCGACATGCGTGAATCTCATTAATTTGCTTGAAAAATAATAATCTATTAAAATTATAAACACTATTCGCCCTATTATGATAATTGATAATCCGTCCACCTGCGAAACAAGGCCACCAACGACAAGAGGTTTGATTTGAATGATATAATAATAACAATAAATTTTTTTTTAAAATATAGATTTTTAAAATGTAAAACCAAGACAAGAAAAAACTTATTTTTGACGAAATATGCAGAGAACATTAGGGGCCGGTTTCTCAATAGAGGATTACCCCTGACCCGTGGATTATCTTTAATAGCTGTATTTTTTTGGCATGTGGTAAATATGTCAGCCAACTCATTTTTTAACCCACGGGTCAGGGCTAACCCTCTATTGAGAAACCGGCCCTTAGAGACTCAACAAACAAGATATATTGAAGCTACCTAGGTACTATACTGTTACAAAGATACGAACCCTTCAACATCTTCAAAACGATTGTTTGCACATTTTATTCAAAACAAACCAACTAACATTTTTAAATTTAACTAATTTTGTTGGACACTAAACCCTAGATGCACCGTAAGCACATTTCTTGGATTAGTCACTTAATCGCGATTAAGTCCTTGTTGCTCACATAAAACAACAATGATGGATTAGCTAAGCCTTCTTACGGTACATCTAGGGGTAAGCCTTTTGCGCAAAAAAACTATAGTATATAATTTACAACAAAATATTGATTTAAATCATATATCTCTCAGTGCAGATTGTGGGTAATACTTCATTCGCGTCCGTAAACTAAGAACTTTTTTAAAAATCACTACAAATAATTTTTGTTTTTTACAATTTTTTGAATATATTTAATAATTTATTAGGAAAATTAACTTTGTGTTCCAACAATTGATAATCAAATAGAGACAATTTCACTCTCAATGAGCCAGTGGCATCCATCAATGTGGGCGATTTACAGAAATCCTCGAAAAATCTATTGATTTTTTACATTTTCATTGAATTTTCAACAAAAAAGTTCTTTCAATCAATCTTTTTAATTTTGAAATTTTGCAATTGTCATAAAAACTAAGTGCTGCAAGAAAACACTGATATTACACTTTATTAGGAAGACCAAATTTCTTTTTTAGCAATGTATCATTTATAATTATTTCTAACGGTGTATAAATTTTAATTATACTACGTGATAGACAATAAAATTTTCTTTTAAATGATTAGACCGAAGGTCGTCATAGGTTATACCTTCCCCCTATATGGGATTTCCTGACAGATAGATATATTTTTGTTGCTATTGTAATGTAGTTTAATGTTTTACTTGTTTGCCACATTGTCAACTACAGCCTACATCTAGGGTGGAGAGGGGGACAAAAGTGGTCAAAGTAAGAAACTCATAACGAATAAAGCTTATAGAAAATTACATTTTCTTTCATAAAAATAGGTCGATGATCTTCCGCGTGGTCTTCTAAACAAAAACCGATTTTTGTGAAAGTTACATTTTTGGAAAGAAAGCGTTATCTTTTATAAGTTTTATTCTTTGGCCACTTTTTCCTGGGTGGTCTTCCGCCCCTTTAGGTATAACGACGAACATAACTGGAGACAATTTGTAAAAATCGCCAAAAATCAGTATTATTTATAATACATACTGCCGTTCCTAAGAAGAAAATTTTAAATTCTAAATAGTGGCAGAAATTATTTTTGCCTAGAGAACTTCATTTTCAAAAAAAATATTCTGCCGTCGCTAAAAAGATTGTCGCATGTAGAAATTCTATGTTTTGAGAAAATCAGGTTATATATAATTTTGAAATAAAAAGCAAAAAATTAAAACCTTCACTTTTATTTTAAAATTATAAGAAAATAAAAAAGTATAAAACTAAACCCGTTTTTCGTAAAATTGCTACTAATTTTCTTAAAAATTGTACTCTTTTCGAAAATAATTTTTTTTTTTAAATAATGCACAGATTAATTATGTAAAGATAATTGATGATTCATATGTGAGTGGGTCTTGCAGCCCTTCTACTGCGACCACCAGTGCAGCTGCGGCTCGTGCCGCAGGCGAGGTGAAGCGGTACATTACAAACATATTATTATACAGGTATTATCTCTGAAGAAAATTTATTGCGTCCTCGTCCTCAGTTGAAAGAGATCAGAAACATATTTATGGGCAAAAAGTTTTATTTATATTGTCGTTTTTCTCTTTCAACTGTCGTACCATGCTCCAATAGTTCTAGGACGCAAAGAGTTTTAAAGAGAATAACGTTTGTACCGGTGTTTATAATGTGGCGCTTCACCTCGCCCGCGGCACGAGCCGCCGCTGCACCAGTGTACCTATTGCAATAAAGCCAGGCACAAATTGTGCCGGGCACTATATTGACAGTTTCGCATTAAAAACTGACAGTTGATCTTTCAAAATTGACATACCAAAGTCGAATTTAGAAATCCAGTCGTTTATTTTCCATTAATAGTGGCGTCACTAATAATTCCGGCTCTTATAATACACAATGACCTAATTTTGAAAGAAGACAGCTGTTCTTATAATGCGAAAGTGTCAATATAGTGCCCGGCACAATTTGTGCCTGGCACTATTGCAATAGGTCCCTAATGTTTCATATAGATAAAGATAATTAGTTACATCGAAACTTATAATTACTTTTTACGATTTTTGTAAATAATCTTCATTTATACATGCCACTGTACCATTTATTGTAAATTAAACCCTTTAGTTTTACATCATTGAAAAGAAAATTTTATGCTATTAATAAATGCTATATTTTTTTTGCTAAAAGGCGTTTTAACGAAAGTTTTAAAAAAAATTCATAAAAAGTTTTATTTATAAGAAAATTAATCATGCCTGTAAAAATTTTTGACGCCTTGGTAATTCCTATCTGTTCCGTCTCTGCTATCGCCACCCAGCGGCAACCGTCTAAACTAAGCGAATAAAAAATTGACCGAAGGAATTAACGCCACCCCGCGACGTGGCCTTGTACGCAGAATGAGCGAATTGAATTATGTTATTGATATATAGAGATCTTTGCTTTGGACATAAACTTTATATTATTAGTTTATGCTTTGGATTACATTAGATTACATACACTATATACTTTATGTACACCTCCTTTGTTAATAATATAATAATATAATATAAAAACAAACTTAAAATTAACTAATTCATCCTAAAATCTTAAGAGTTGGCTAACAACGCGTATCGATGGTGTTGTATAAGAATCATTATTCGGTAAGTTATTATCGCACAATATTTTCATTTTCGCGATTATTTACGGGTCTACGATTTAAGTCAATTTTTTGTGCACTTTGAGCAACTTAACTTTTGATTTTCATGCTTATTTTGCACTGGTGGCAGCTTATGTCTAAGTTCTAGAGATGAGCGATATCGTGATTTTCCAATCACACTAATATTTGTTACTGTGATTTTTTAATATCAGCGATTTTATCAAAATGGCGGATCCGAAATGGCGGACTTTCTTATTTATGAACCGATGTGTATCAAATATAGAAATTGGCGGTGTTTGACCTAAACTTATAAAAAATTCAAAATGGCGGATTTTCTTATTTACTAACCGATTTGTCTCAAACCTCAAATATTACATTGCTTGAGGTCATTTAACAAAATTTTTTACTCAAACTTAAAAAAATCAAAATGGCCGATCCAAAATGGTGAACTTTTATGAATGAATTTATGAATCGATGTGTATCAATTATCGAAATTCGCCATTTTGAATTATTTATAAGTTTAAGTCAAAATCATAATCAGCGACTTAAAACACCAATTTCCATATTTGATACATATCGGTTCATAAGTAAGTTTAAGTAAAAAATTTTGTTAAATGACCTCAAGCAATGTAATATTTCAAGTTTGAGACAAATCAAGAAAACCCATCATTTTGGATTCTGCATTTTGATTTTTGTAAGTTTGAATAAATAATTATATTAAATGACCTTAAGCAATGTAATATTTGAAGTTTGAGACAAATTGGTTGGTAAATAAGAAAATCCGCTATTTTGGATTCGTCATTTTGAATTTTTTTAAAGTTTAGGTCCAAAATTATAATCAGCTACTTGAAACACCGCCAATTTCTATATTTGTTACACATCGGTTCATATATAAGAAAGTACGTCATTTTGGATCGGCCATTCTGATTTTTTTAAGTTTGAGTAAAAATATGTGTTAAATGACTTCAAGCAATGTAATATTTGAAGTTTCAAACAAATCGGTCAGTAAATAAGAAAATCCGCCATTTTGGATTCGCCATTTTGAATTTTTTAAATTTGAGGATAAAATTGTTTTAAGTGATCTCAGGCACTGCAAACTTTTAAGTTTGAGACAAATCGGTTTAAAAATAAAGAAATCCGCCATTTTGGATCCGCCATTGTTGTAATAAAAAACTTAAATTAAAGTGTTCCCAGCAAACATTGACCTGCTGGTACTTGACTTATACTGCTGGCATCGGCAACGATGTGCATTATTTTTATTATTTTTGTATTGTGTAATTTGCATATTATTTAAAAGTGCAAAAAATGCAACATGTACTTTATTTTTAGTACAACGAAAAGTAATAGTTTATTTATGAAAAATACCAAGTGCAGCCAGGGTTAATGGCAAAAAAGCATTTTCAAAGTATATTTTAGCAGTTGCTTTTAGAGCACTTTATTTTAGTACAAAAAAACTAAATATTTTACGGTGAAAATAAAATACTTACAAAAAATATTTTAATAATATTTTGAAGAAGGTAATCTTAAAGTACATTTAATTTTTTAATAAAAGCTTAAAAGTTTTGCTGCAAAATTAATATAACAGTGAAAAAACATTTCAAAAGCATTTTTAAATGGTTGCTTTTAAAGCACTTTATTTTAGTACAAAAAAACTAAATATTTTACTGTGAAAATAAAGTATTTACAAAAAAACGTGTTTGCTGGCCTGGCCGCTAGATGGCAAACACTAGTCAACATTTTACAGGTACACTGAAGAATGTCAAGCTTAAGAATGCCGGCCGTTGTTCCAAATCAATACAAATTAAGTACTTCCTACTTAGTACTTTGCCGTTATGGCGTGCAGCGAAAGCCAGTACTTAAAAAGTACTTTTTTTGTAATCCATGTTTGCTAGGTTACCAGGTTACCAAACACTACACCTACCAAATTTCAGCACTCGACTTAATGGATTTAACTTTACTTAACAAAACCAAATTTCAAGAAAATTGCGTAAAGGATTTTTTAAAGATATTTTTGTATAAATAATATATCTATTTTGTTCTTCATCTGCACATTTTATCGAAAAAAGTTTTTTTAGTCCAGCGCTGAGTTGGCCCGACGCCCAGTTGGCGCCGCCGAGTTGGCTCGACGCCCAGTTATCCTAGACCGCTTTTCGACAATGACAATATTATTCACCCAGTCTGTAGGTTCTTCAACTTAGAAATGATACGTCTGTACTCGTGTAGGGCTTCCTTTAGCCTCGATTTTAAAGCATCTGGGCCCGGCACATTTGTCAACTGTTAGTTACAGATTCGAAGGCCAAATGCTGCCGCTGTTGCCAATTGATTGTTCCCAAGAGAAAGTAGCAGAGTTTGTTTATTAATTTTTAATTATGTTGGTAAAATTCAGTGGCGTATATAGAAAAAAGTTTCGGGGCAGTGGCGGATCCAGGGGGGGGGGGCACTAGGGGCACTTTCTCCCCCCCGAGAATTTTTTTGAATATACAAAAAATGAGTAAAAATTAATGTTTTTGCTATTAAAAATTCAAAATTTTTACCTGCGGCGCGGCGCATGAAAGTGTCTATTGTTATTATCATCGAAATTACAACCACTGACTAATTCAATAAAATGCTGCTTAAAAAAATATATTCCGTTTTTTACCAACAGAGAATGTCACTTAAAGTGCCCCCCCCCCCCGAGAAAAAACCTCTGGATCCGCCCTTGTTCGGGGGGGGGGGGGGGGGGGGGCAGAGACAGTTTCAGGGGGGGGGGGGCCCGAGACTTCATGAGGCCGTATTTTATGCTATTTCATTATTGTATTCATAAAATATATGAAAATATCTAAAAAAATCTTAGCTTCGGGGGGGACCGCCCCCCCCCCTTATATACGCAACTGGTAAAATTTGATTACGAAAAACTGTTACAACGTGACGTGCAAGGTCGTACCTAAGGGGGATCAATCTCCCCCCGAAATTTTTAGGAATAAAAAATAATCAAACATTTAGTAGTGATAAGTAGTTGAGATATGGATTATTCGCATTTCTTCCCCCGCCCCGAGGGTACTGACGCCCCATGGGTGGCCGAAGCGCCCTATGCTGTATTAAGTATCCCAGGGCTGCCAACGGCAAATTGAGAGGGCGGCAAAGGAAACGAACGACATTATGAATTTTTTTTTTTTTAGGGGCGTCCTTTTTAGCTGTCGCCCCCCCCCCCCCTTCAGGCACGCTACGCCGCTGGTCCCTATGACATTCCAATAATGTTCTTTAAGCATGTCCAGGGGAGGGTTCTCAATTGTCAATTCTCAAGACATTTCCGGACCGGATAGTAGAACCTAATAAGATATTTAAAATTATTTTTTGGATCATGAAATAATACTTAATTTCCTTGTTTTTTAATGATTTTCTACTGGGTTTATACAGACAAAAATAAAAATTAGAATAAAAACATTTTGCTGTTTATTCAGCCAAAAAAAAATTAAAATTATTTTTTAATACTTTTTTTTGCAAAAAACAGTGTGAAAGTATTTTTGTATTAAATCACTGGCTTTTTATAGCCCTCGTAGTTTATCATATAAAACAAATAAAAAATCGTCTAAAGATCATAAATAAACAAAGTTATAACAGTTCTATGTTAAAAACGGAATTATTAATAACCGGACATTATCAAAAACTTCATTCTGCAAAACAAGGCAAGAGCAAAATCGAAGTTCTGTATAGTCTTTTAAATTATCAAAACCGGACAAAATTAAAAAGGACAAAAACATAAAAAGGGCTCGGGCCTAGCTTTCGACGTTCACCTAAAGAAGAGCGCAGTGGCGTATATAGAAAAACGTTTCGGGGTGGGCCCGAGGCAGTTTTGGGGGGGGGCCCGAGGCCCCATTAGGGCGTATTTTATGCTATTTTATGTTTTTATTCATGAAATATGTCGAAAATATCTAAAAAAATCTTAGCTTCGGGGGGGGGGGCGGGCTCCCCCCATATATACGCCAGTGGAAGAGTGGTTCTGATATAACTATGCAATTAAAGCGTCCTTCACTGCAATTTTTTTTACTACCATGCCTAATAAAAACACCGTCTCTACATAGGGATTGCTATAGCACATAAGGCGTTTTCATTAAGCAAGGGCCATCTTTAAAAAAGGCCAGGTGTTGGACCCTAGGTTAGGATTCATTTGCAATTAATTGACCAACAGGGTCGGTTCGATTCGGACACCAATTTGCCGCCAAACTTTCATGAGACCGATTTGTATGAGAAGAAGATAGACGGAACCAGTATACATGAAAAGATAGGAGACCCCTTTTTATGATTTTGTCCTTTTTGATTTTGTCCGGTTTTGATAAAAGACGATATACTAAACTTCAATTTTGCTGTTGTCTTGTTTTGATGAATGACGTTTTTGATAATGTCCGGTCTTAATACTTCCGTTTTTTTCATTGGACTGTTAGGCCATTTTTATTTGATGATCTTGGATGATTTATTTATGACGATGGATGGGGATTCGCTTTTAAAAGGTGTATTTCTTAAAATGGTACGAAAAAACAAAAAAATACTCTATCAGAACAACAACAAATGTCACGTGACGCGATGTCGCACATGCGCACATCCAGTTCCAGATAAAAATTAAATAACTTTTATTTTTATTTTTATATGTTTAAACCCAGCAATAACGTCTTTTAGACGAAAATTGGTCGTTTGATAGCAAAAGTACAAAAATAATCACCACTTACAAAATCTGACCAAGTCCCATTTCAGTCAGAATATCTGGCTAATTCTAGGGACAATATTTGACATTATTAGACTTTTCCATAAAAACCCGATAAAAATATAACGGTGGCAACCGCGTGGAGCAAATTCTGTAGCGAGCCTTTCACGCACCTTCCACGACATGAACTTAGTGCCTCTTTGTTAATTTTGCCGTGAAAAACAAAGAAGGAAAGTAAACTTAGCTGACCTCATAAAGAAAACGAATAGAAATTACAAATCTGAAAAAATTTGGCGATATTTGAAATGTCAATTTCTAGTGACCGTGTGAATTTATTTCCAATTTTTAAATTAAAATTTCTAACGACTAACGTATTTTTGCTAAAAAAAAATAATTATATCGTGATGCTGCATCCAACAAAAAGTGGGAAATTGCCTTGTAGGTAAGTTTTTAAGTTTAAAAATTGCCTTTTAAACGAGAAATCTTAACCGCCAGATTATGTCACATTTTTCCAAATTTCGTCAGATTTTTTGAAATGTAAAGAATTGACCCCATTGCTTCATAAATGGAAAAGTCCGCCATTTTTAATCCGCCATTTTGATTTATTTTTAGTATAAGTGAAAAATAATAATCAGCGAGTTTGATGCAAATCGGTTTATAAATGGAAAAAGTCACCATTTTGTATCCGCTATTTTGATTTATTTTAAGTTTAAGTTAGAAATCATAATCAGCGATCTCAAAACACCCTAAAGTTCCGAGTTTGATGCAAATCGGTTCATAAATGGAAAAATCCACCATTTTGATTTATTTTAAGTTTAAGTTACAAATCATAATTAGGGACCTGAAACACCCTAAAGTTCCGAATTTGATGCATACTGGTTAATAAATGGGAAAGCCCGCCATTTTTCATCCGTCATTTTGATTTTTTTTAGTTTTAGTTAAAAATAATAATCAGCGACCTGAAAGATCGTAAAGTTCCGAGTTTGATGCATATCGGTTCATAAATGGGAAAATCCGCCATTTTGGATCCGCCATTTTATTTATTTTTCTAATAAAAAAAAATTTGAATTGTATACTAGTCACCAAATACCTATTTGGAAAAGTTTAAAAAAAGTTATGATCAAACAAATATATTATATGACGTCAAGTTAAATAAAACTGTTTAAACAATTAATAGTAATATCGTAAAACAAAAAATCTCGCGGCGAACTGTCCCCGCGGCGAATTGTCCCCTGCTCTACTTGAGACTTTAATAAAATTTCTGTCTAAATTTTCATTAATCTTACAAAATATGTGAAATTTAGGTAGCTACCTATTTATTAAACTGTCTTTATCTATAAGGCCGCTTTACTTTTTAATCTACCAATTAAAAGAAAAACCAAATTGTTGTCTTCCTCAACTAATTATTTAGTTGCATAAAATCTCAAAAGCAACCGTCACAGAGTTTTTAAACTAGTGCGCATAATCAGGAAGCGAACTAACAACAGAAATCGTTATTTAGAGGAGATTTACTGGTCCAAATAATTTATATTTGTATTTTAAAAGTATTGAAATAAATAAATAAATAAAAACATTTTTTATATATTAATTTAAAGATTATTTGCTCGTCAAGGCAAATATCATTTAAAAGCTACATGCTAAAATATAAAAGAAATATGAGAATTTAGTACTAAACCGTTTATCCAGCCTTGTGTACATTGCCCTAAAAAACTCGCTCTAATAGTTAATTGAAGCTAAAAATCGTATAAAATTTTGTCATGATGGGGGCGATTCTTCACAATTTGAAAAATCTGACACAATTTGACATGCCAGATTTTAACCTTAAATCTTGACAGCATTGCATCAATTTTATAAGGATAAATCCGATACAATGCAATGTAGAATTCAAATAAGGCATTGGCATAATTTTAATCTGATTTAAGACAAAACAACTTACGGCGACATGCGTGAATCTCATTAATTTGCTTAAAAAATAATAATCTATTAAAATTATAAACACTATTCGCCCTATTATGATAATTGATAATCCGTCCACCTGCGAAACAAGGCCACCAACGACAAGAGGTTTGATTTGAGTGATATAATAATAACAATAATTTTTTTTTTAAAATATAGATTTTTAAAATGTAAAACCAAGACAAGAAAAAACTTATTTTTGACGAAATATGCAGAGAACATTAGGGGCCGGTTTCTCAATAGAGGATTACCCCTGACCCGTGGGTTATCTTTAATAGCTGTATTTTTTTGGCATGTGGTAAATATGTCAGCCAACTCTTTTTTTAACCCACGGGTCAGGGCTAACCCTCTATTGAGAAACCGGCCCTTAGAGACTCAACAAACAAGATATATTGAAGGTACCTAGGTACTATACTGTTACAAAGATACGAACCCTTCAACATCTTCAAAACGATTGTTTGCACATTTTATTCAAAACAAACCAACTAACATTTTTAAATTTAACTAATTTTGTTGGACACTAAACCCTAGATGCACCGTAAGCACATTTCTTGGATTAGTCACTTAATCGCGATTAAGTTCTTGTTGCTCACATAAAACAACAATGATGGATTAGCTAAGCCTTCTTACGGTACATCTAGGGGTAAGCCTTTTGCGCAAAAAAACTATAGTATATAATTTACAACAAAATATTGATTCAAATCATATATCTCTCAGTGCAGATTGTGGGTAATACTTCATTGGCGTCCGTAAACTAAGAACTTTTTTAAAAATCACTACAAATATTTTTTGTTTTTTACAATTTTTTGAAATGTCTTTAATAATTTATTAGGAAAATTAACTTTGCCTTCCAACAATTGATAATCAAATAGAGACAATTTCACTCTCAACGAGCCAGTGGCATCCATGAATGTGGGCGATTTACAGAAATCCTCGAAAAATCTATTGATTTTTTACATTTTCATTGAATTTTCAACAAAAAAGCTCTTTCAAAAAAAAAGTGTTCGCTTTATTTTGGCGATAAAATTTATTTTCAGATAAAGTATAACATAATTTGGTGCTGCAAGAAAACACTGATATTACACTTTATTAGGAAGACCAAATTTCTTTTTTAGCAATGTATCATTTATAATTATTTCTAACGGTGTATAAATTTTAATTATACTACGTGATATAATTTTCTTTTAAATGATTAGACCGAAGGTCGTCATAGGTTATACCTTCCCCCTATATGGGATTTCCTGACAGATAGATAGATTTTTGTTGCTATTGGAATGTAGTTTAATGTTTTACTTGTTTGCCACATTGTCAACTACAGCCTACATCTAGGGTGGAGAGGGGGACAAAAGTGGTTAAAGTAAGAAACTCATAACGAATAAAGCTTATAGAAAATTACATTTTCTTTCATAAAAATAGGTCGATGATCTGCCGCGTGGTGTTCTAAAGAAAAACCGATTTTTGTGAAAGTTACATTTTTGGAAAGAAAGCGTTATCTTCTATAAGTTTTATTCTTTGGCCACTTTTTCCTGGGTGGTCTTCCGCCCCTCTAGGTATAACGACGAACATAACTGGAGACAATTTGTAAAAATCGCCAAAAATCAGTTTTATTTATAATACATACTGCCGTTCCTAAGAAGAAAATTTTATTTTCTAAATAGTGGCAGAAATTATTTTTGCCTAGAGAACTTCATTTTCAAAAAAAATATTCTGCCGTCGCTAAAAAGATTGTCGCATGTAGAAATTCTATGTTTTGAGAAAATCAGGTTATATATAATTTTGAAATAAAAAGCAAAAAATTAAAACCTTCACTTTTATTTTAAAATTATAAGAAAATAAAAAAGTATAACACTAAACCCGTTTTTCTCAAAACGTAAAATTGCTACTAATTTTCTTAAAAATTAAGTACTCTTGTACTCTTTTCGAAAATAAAATTTTCTTTTAAATAATGCACAGATTAATTATGTAAAGATAATTGATGATTCATATGTGAGTGGGTCTTGCAGCCCTTCCACTGCGTGCCGCAGTCGAGGTGAAGCGTTACATTACAAACATATTATTATACAGGTATTATCTCTGAAGAAAATTTATTGCGTCCTCGTCCTCAGTTGAAAGAGATCAGAAACATATTTATGGGCAAAAAGTTTTATTTATATTGTCGTTTTTCTCTTTCAACTGTCGTACCATGCTCCAATAGTTCTAGGACGCAAAGAGTTTTAAAGAGAATAACGTTTGTACCGGTGTTTATAATGTGGCGCTTCACCTCGCCTGCGGCACGAGCCGCCGCTGCACCAGTGTATCTATTCTGGCTTGATGCTAATAGGGACCTCTTGCAATAAAGCCAGGCACAAATTGTGCCGGGCACTATATTGACAGTTTCGCATTAAAAACTGACAGTTGATCTTTCAAAATTGACATACCAAAGTCGAATTTAGAAATCCAGTCGTTTATTTTCCATTAATAGTGGCGTCACTATTAATTCCGGCTCTTATAATACACAATGACCTAATTTTGAAAGAAGACAATTGGTCCCTAATGTTTCATATAAATAAAGATAATTAGTTACATCGAAACTTATAATTATTTTTTACGATTTTTGTAAATTATCTTCATTTATACATGCCACTGTACCGCATTTGTTGTAAATTAAACCCTTTAGTTTTACATTATTGAAAAGAAAATTTTATGCTTTTAATAAATGCTATATTTTTTTCCTAAAAGGCGTTTTAACGAAAGTTTAAAAAAAAAATCATAAAAAGTTTTATTTATAAGAAAATTAATCATGCCTGTAAAAATTTTAGACGCCTTGGTAATTCCTATCTGTTCCGTCTCTGCTAGCGCCACCCAGTGGCAACCGTCTAAACTAAGCGAATAAAAAATTGACCGAAGAAATTAACGCCACCACGCGACGTGGCCTTGTACGCAGAATGAGCGCAATGAATTATATGTTATTGATATATAGAGATCTTTGCTTTGGATTACATCAGATTACATACACTACATACTTTATGTACACCTCCTTTGTTAATAATATAATAATATATTATAAAAACAAACTTAAAATTAACTAATTATTCCTAAAATCTTAAGAGTTGGCTGGAATCATTATTCGGTAAGTTATTATCGCACAATATTTTCATTTTCGCGATTATTTACGGATCTACGATTTAGGTCAATTTTTTGTGCACTTTGAGCAACTTAACTTTTGATTTTCATGCTTATTTTGTACTGGTGGCAGCTTATGTCTAAGTTCTAGAGATGAGCGATATCGTGATTTTCCAATCACACTAATATTTGTTACTGTGATTTTTTAATATCAGCGATTTTATCAAAATGGCGGACTTTCTTATTTATGAACCGATGTGTATCAAATATAGAAATTGGCGGTGTTTCAAAAAGCTGATTATAATTTTTGACCTAAACTTATAAAAAATTCAAAATGGCGGATTTTCTTATTTACTAACCGATTTGTCTCAAACTTCAAATATTACATTGCTTGAGGTCATTTAACAAAATTTTTTACTCAAACTTAAAAAAATCAAAATGGCCGATCCAAAATGGTGGACTTTTATGAATGAATTTATGAATCGATGTGTATCAATTATCGAAATTCGCCATTTTGAATTATTTATAAGTTTAAGTCAAAATCATAATCAGCGACTTAAAACACCAATTTCCATATTTGATACATATCGGTTCATAAGTGAGTTTAAGTAAAAAATTTTGTTAAATGACCTCAAGCAATGTAATATTTCAAGTTTGAGACAAATTAAGAAAACCCATCATTTTGGATTCGCCATTTTGATTTTTGTAAGTTTGAATAAATAATTGTATTAAATGACCTTAAGCAATGTAATATTTGAAGTTTGAGACAAATTGGTTGGTAAATAAGAAAATCCGCTATTTTGGATTCGTCATTTTGAATTTTTTTAAAGTTTAGGTCAAAAATTATAATCAGCTACTTGAAACACCGCCAATTTCTATATTTGATACACATTGGTTCATAAATAAGAAAGTACGCCATTTTGGATCGGCCATTCTGTTTTTTTTTAAGTTTGAGTAAAAATATGTGTTAAATGACATCAAGCAATGTAATACTTGAAGTTTCAAACAAATCGGTCAGTAAATAAGAAAATCCGCCATTTTGGATTCGCCATTTTGAATTTTTTAAGTTTGAGGATAAAACTGTTTTAAGTGATCTTAGGCACTGCAAACTTTTAAGTTTGAGACAAATCGGTTTAAAAATAAAGAAATCCGCCATTTTGGATCCGCCATTGTTGTAATAAAAAACTTAAATTAAAGTGTTCCCAGCAAACATCGACCTGCTGGTACTTGACTAATATTGTACTTTAACTGTTGGCATCGACAATGATGTGCATTATTTTTATTATTTTTGTATTGTGTAATTTGCATATTATTTAAAAGTGCAAAAAATGCAACATTTTAGTACTTTATTTTTAGTACAACGAACAGTAATAGTTTATTTATGAAAAATACCAAGTGCAGCCAGGGTTAATGGCAAAAAAGCATTTTCAATGTATATTTTAGCAGTTGCAGAGCACTTTATTTTAGTACAAAAAAACTAAATATTTTACTGTGAAAATAAAATATTTACAAAAAACATTTTAATAATATTTTGAAGAAGGTACTCTTAAAGTACATTTAATTTTTTAATAAAAGCTTAAAAGTTTTGCTGCAAAATTAATATAACAGTGAAAAAACATTTCAAAAGTATTTTTAAATGGTTGCTTTTAAAGCACTTTATTTTAGTACAAAAAACTAAATATTTTACTGTGAAAATAAAGTATTTACAAAAAAACGTGTTTGCTGGCCTGGCTGCTAGATGGAAAACACTAGTCAACATTTTACAGGTACACTGAAGAATGTCAAGCTTAAGAATGTGAATAATTTTATTTATTTTTAAATTGGTGTGAAATGTTCCATAGTCTTTGGAAATATCCTCATCTGATATGAAAAGGAATATTAAAGATCATTATACAATGATCAAATAATTCTTTCCGTAAATATGAGACGTGAGTGGCACGTAATCCTTACAATATTTACAACAAAACTAGTTTTTTTTGTACTAAAATACATTGCTTTAAAACTACAGGTTTTTTTTTAAAAAGAGTTAAAAAATTTCATTTTTTTTTACTAAAAATATGAAGAAAATACATTACTTTAAAAGTACATGCTTTTGTGTACAAAAAAGTTTTAAAAAATGCATTGCTTTAAAAGTACAGTGTTTTTTGTATTAAAATATATACTGGCCTGATGCCGGCCGTTGTTCCAAATCAATACAAATTAAGTACTTCCTACTTAGTACTTTGCCGTTATGGCGTGCAGCGAAAGCCAGTACTTAAAAAGTACTTTTTTTGTAATCCATGTTTGCTAGGTTACCAGGTTACCAAACACTACACCTACCAAATTTCAGCACTCGACTTAATGGATTTAACTTTACTTAACAAAACCAAATTTCAAGAAAATTGCGTAAAGGATTTTTTAAAGATATTTTTGTATAAATAATATATTTATTTTGTTTTTCATCTGCACATTTTATCGGAAAAAGTTTTTTTAGTCCAGCGCTGAGTTGGCCCGGCGCCCAGTTGGCGCCGCCGAGTTGGCTCGGCGCCCAGTTGGCGTCGTCGAGTTGGCCCGGCGCCCAGTTGTCCTAGACCGCTTTTCAACAATGACAATATTATTCACCCAGTCTGTAGGTTCTTCAACTTAGAAATGATACGTCTGCACTCGTGTAGGGCTATCTTTAGCCGCGATTTTAAAGCATCTGGGCCCGGCACATTTGTCAACTGTCAGTTACAGATTCGAAGGCCAAATGCTGCCGCTGTTGCCAATTGATTGTTCCCAAGAGAAAGTAGCAGAGTTTGTTTATTAATTTTTAATTATGTTGGTAAAATTCGGTGGCGTATATAGAAAAAAGTTTCGGGGGGGCCCGAGACAGTTTCAGGGTGGGGCCCGAGACTTCATGAGGCCGTATTTTATGCTATTTCATTATTGTATTCATAAAATATGTGAAAATATCTAAAAAAATCTTAGCTTCGGGGGGGGGGGAGGCGGTCCCCCCAGCCCTCCCCCCTTATATACGCCACTGGTAAAATTTGATTACGAAAAACTGTTACAACGTGACGTGCAAGGTCGTACCTAAGGGGGATCAATCTCCCCCCGAAATTTTTAGGAATAAAAAATAATCAAACATTTAGTAGTGATAAGTAGTAGAGATATTCTTTCCGTAAATATGAGACGTGAGTGGCACGTAATCCTTACAATATTTACAACAAAAGTAGTTTTTTTTGTACTAAAATACATTGCTTTAAAACTACAGGTTTTTTTTTAAAAGAGTTAAAAAATTTCATTTTTTTTTTACTAAAAATATGAAGAAAATACATTACTTTAAAAGTACATGCTTTTGTGTACAAAAAAGTTTTAAAAAATGCATTGCTTTAAAAGTACAGTGTTTTTTGTATTAAAATATATACTGGCCTGATGCCGGCCGTTGTTCCAAATCAATACAAATTAAGTACTTCCTACTTAGTACTTTGCCGTTATGGCGTGCAGCGAAAGCCAGTACTTAAAAAGTACTTTTTTTGTAATCCATGTTTGCTAGGTTACCAGGTTACCAAACACTACACCTACCAAATTTCAGCACTCGACTTAATGGATTTAACTTTACTTAACAAAACCAAATTTCAAGAAAATTGCGTAAAGGATTTTTTAAAGATATTTTTGTATAAATAATATATTTATTTTGTTTTTCATCTGCACATTTTATCGGAAAAAGTTTTTTTAGTCCAGCGCTGAGTTGGCCCGGCGCCCAGTTGGCGCCGCCGAGTTGGCTCGGCGCCCAGTTGGCGTCGTCGAGTTGGCCCGGCGCCCAGTTGTCCTAGACCGCTTTTCAACAATGACAATATTATTCACCCAGTCTGTAGGTTCTTCAACTTAGAAATGATACGTCTGCACTCGTGTAGGGCTATCTTTAGCCTCGATTTTAAAGCATCTGGGCCCGGCACATTTGTCAACTGTCAGTTACAGATTCGAAGGCCAAATGCTGCCGCTGTTGCCAATTGATTGTTCCCAAGAGAAAGTAGCAGAGTTTGTTTATTAATTTTTAATTATGTTGGTAAAATTCGGTGGCGTATATAGAAAAAAGTTTCGGGGGGGCCCGAGACAGTTTCAGGGTGGGGCCCGAGACTTCATGAGGCCGTATTTTATGCTATTTCATTATTGTATTCATAAAATATGTGAAAATATCTAAAAAAATCTTAGCTTCGGGGGGGGGGGGGCGGTCCCCCCAGCCCTCCCCCCTTATATACGCCACTGGTAAAATTTGATTACGAAAAACTGTTACAACGTGACGTGCAAGGTCGTACCTAAGGGGGATCAATCTCCCCCCGAAATTTTTAGGAATAAAAAATAATCAAACATTTAGTAGTGATAAGTAGTAGAGATATGGATTATTCGCATTTTTTATGGTAGAATTGATTCTGATTTTTTAGATTTTTACTTATAACATACTCAAACCAAAGTTTGGTAAGTCTATTTTTAAAAAAATCTAAATCTTAAACGTATTTTTTTATACTTAAATGCATGCAAAGTGAGTGGAAAATATCTTTCTCGAATGGCATTTTGTTTGAAGAAATCTTTTTCAAATCGCATTTTATTCCAATGGCGTTTTGTTCGAAAACTTAGCTCTTCTGTCCCCTTTCTGGTAGATCGAAATCGGTGTTAACCTAACCTTTGTCAATTGATCGCAAATTTAGCCCAACCTGTTAACTCAACCCTGGTCATTAATTTGACCTAACCGATCAATTGAGGACATTTTTTTTGGTGGAAAAGGTGTGTCTGCACAGGGTAGGATAGGATGCGACGCACGAAACATCGAAACATCAAATGTCAAAAGTACGAAATTTCGAAATTATAAAATGTCGAAATGCAAAATGTCGAAAGCTTAAAATGTAGAAATTATATTTAGTGTTTTGATGTTTCGTCCGTCGTCCCAATTGACAAGGGTTAGGTTTACAGACAGGTTAGAGTAGGTTTGCAATCAATTGACAAATGTTAGGGAAACATTTTTCAAGTCTCGTTCAAGGAAAATGTTTTCAAACAAATATTTTTTGAACAAAATGCCATTCGAACACCATGCCTTCAAACAAATTGTGATTCAAAAAAGATGTTTTCGAAAAAAGTGCCATTCGAGAAAGATGCCATTCGAACAAAATGCCATTCGAAAACTATAGTTTTAAACAAAATGCTTTGGAACATGTTGTTTTCGACTTTCAAACAGGTCACATCGACCTATTACAACACCCTGTGAATGTTCTGCCACGTCCCCTACAGTGGCGTAGCGTGGGGGGGCGCGGGGGGGCGCGGGGGGGGGGGTCGTCGCCACCCCCCCCCGCCCCGAGGGTACTGACGCCCCATGGGTGGCCGAAGCGCCCTATGCTGTATTAAGTACCCCAGGGCTGCCAACGGCAAATTGAGAGGGCGGCAAAGGAAACGAACGACATGACGACCTTTTTTTTTTTTTGAGGGGCGTCCTTTTTAGCTGTCGCCCCACCCCCCCCCGCCCCTTCAGGCACGCGACGCCGCTGGTGCTCTACGACATTCCAAGAATGTTCTTTAAAACTTCTTTAAGCATGTCCAGGGGAGGTTCTCAATTGTCAATTCTCAAGACATTTCCGGACCGGATAGTAGAACCTAATAAGATATTTAAAATTATTTTTTTGTATCATGAAATAATACTTAATTTCCTTGTTTTTTAATGATTTTATACTGGGTTTATACAGACAAAAATAAAAATTATAACAAAAACATTTTGCTGTTTATTCCGCCAAAAAAAAATTAAAATTATTTTTTAATACTTTTTTTTGCAAAAAACAGTGTGAAAGTATTTTTGTATTAAATCACTGGCTTTTTATGGCCCCCGTAGTTTATCATAAAAACAAATAAAAAATCGTTTAAAGATCACAAATAAACAAAGTTATAACAGTTCTATGTTAAAAACGGAATTATTAATAACCGGACATTATCAAAAACATCATTCTGCAAAACAAGGCAAGAGCAAAATCGAAGTTCTGTATAGTCTTTTAAATTACCAAAACCGGACAAAATTAAAAAGGACAAAAACAGAAAAAGGGCTCGGGCCTAGCTTTCGACGTTCACCTAAAGAAGAGCGGTTATTTGATCATATAACTATGCAATTAAAGCGTCCTTCAGTAATTTTTTTACTACCATGCCTAATAAAAACACCGTCTCTACATACAAGGCGTTTTCATTAAGCAAGGGCCATCTTTAAAAAAGGTCAGGTGTTGGACCCTAGGTTAGGATTAATTTGCAATTAATTGACCAACACGGTCGGTTCGATTCGGTTAACACCAATTTGCCGCCAAACTTTCATGAGACGGATTTGTATGAGAAGAAGAGAGACGGAACCAGTATACATGAAAAGATAGGAGACCCCTTTTTATGATTTTGTCCTTTTTGATTTTGTCCGGTTTTGATAAAAGACTTTATACTAAACTTCAATTTTGCTGTTGTCTTGTTTTGATGAATGACGTTTTTGATAATGTACGGTCTTAATACTTCCGTTTTTTTCATTGGACTGTTAGGCCATTTTTATTTAATGATCTTGGATGATTTATTTATGACGATGGATGGGGATTCGCTTTTAAAAGTTGGATTGCTTAAAATGGTACGAAAAAACAAAAAAATACTCTATCAAAACAACAACAAATGTCACATGACGCGATGTCGCACATGCGCACATCCAGTTCCAGATAAAAATTAAATAACTTTTATTTTTATTTTTATATGTTTAAACCCAGCAATAACGTCTTTTAGACGAAAATTGGTCGTTTTGATAACAAAAGTACAAAAATAATCACCACTTACAAAATCTGACCAAGTCCCATTTCAGTCAGAATATCTGGGATTCTAGGGACAATATTTGACATTATTAGACTTTTCCATAAAAACCCGATAAAAATATAACGGTGGCAACAGATTGGAGCAAATTCTGTAGCGAGCCTTTCACGTACCTTCCACGACATGAACTTAGTGCCTCTTTGTTAATTTTGCCGTGAAAAACAAAGAAGGAAAGTAAACTTAGCTGACCTCATAAAGAAAACGAATAGAAATTACAAATCTGAAAAAATTTGGCAATATTTGAAATGTCAATTTCTAGTGACGGTGTGAATTTATTTCCAATTTTTAAATTAAAAATTTACAACGACTAACGTATTTTTGCTAAAAAAAATTATTATATCGTGATGCTGCATCCAACAAAAAGTGGGAAATTGCCTTGTAGGTAAGTTTTTAAGTTTAAAAATTGCCTTTTAAACGAGAAATCTTAACCGCCAAATTGGGGTCAATTCTTTACATTTCAAAAAATCTGACGAAATTTGGAAAAATGTGACATAATCTGGCGGTTAAGATTTCTCGTTTAAAAGGCAATTTTTAAACTTAAAAACTTACCTACAAGGCAATTTCCCACTTTTTGTTGGATGCAGCATCACGATATAATTATTTTTTTTTAGCAAAAATACGTTAGTCGTTAGAAATTTTTAATTTAAAAATTGGAAATAAATTCACACCGTCACTAGAAATTGACATTTCAAATATCGCCAAATTTTTTCAGATTTGTAATTTCTATTCGTTTTCTTTATGAGGTCAGCTAAGTTTACTTTCCTTCTTTGTTTTTCACGGCAAAATTAACAAAGAGGCACTAAGTTCATGTCGTGGAAGGTGCGTGAAAGGCTCGCTACAGAATTTGCTCCACGCGGTTGCCACCGTTATATTTTTATCGGGTTTTTATGGAAAAGTCTAATAATGTCAAATATTGTCCCTAGAATTAGCCAGATATTCTGACTGAAATGGGACTTGGTCAGATTTTGTACTTTTGCTATCAAACGACCAATTTTCGTCTAAAAGACGTTATTGCTGGGTTTAAACATATAAAAATAAAAATAAAAGTTATTTAATTTTTATCTGGAACTGGATGTGCGCATGTGCGACATCGCGTCACGTGACATTTGTTGTTGTTCTGATAGAGTATTTTTTTGTTTTTTCGTACCATTTTAAGAAATACACCTTTTAAAAGCGAATCCCCATCCATCGTCATAAATAAATCATCCAAGATCATCAAATAAAAATGGCCTAACAGTCCAATGAAAAAAACGGAAGTATTAAGACCGGACATTATCAAAAACGTCATTCATCAAAACAAGACAACAGCAAAATTGAAGTTTAGTATATCGTCTTTTATCAAAACCGGACAAAATCAAAAAGGACAAAATCATAAAAAGGGGTCTCCTATCTTTTCATGTATACTGGTTCCGTCTATCTTCTTCTCATACAAATCGGTCTCATGAAAGTTTGGCGGCAAATTGGTGTTAACCGAATCGAACCGACCCTGTTGGTCAATTAATTGCAAATGAATCCTAACCTAGGGTCCAACACCTGGCCGTTTTTAAAGATGGCCCTTGCTTAATGAAAACGCCTTATGTGCTATAGCAATCCCTATGTAGAGACGGTGTTTTTATTAGGCATGGTAGTAAAAAAAATTGCAGTGAAGGACGCTTTAATTGCATAGTTATATCAGAACCGCTCTTCCACTGGCGTATATATGGGGGGAGAACGCCCCCCCCCCCCCGAAGCTAAGATTTTTTTAGATATTTTCGACATATTTGATGAATAAAAACATAAAATAGCATAAAATACGCCCTCATGGGGCCTCGGGCCCCCCCAAAACTGCCTCGGGCCCACCCCGAAACGTTTTTCTATATACGCCACTGCGCTCTTCTTTAGGTGAACGTCGAAAGCTAGGCCCGAGCCCTTTTTATGTTTTTGTCCTTTTTAATTTTGTCCGGTTTTGATAATTTAAAAGACAATACAGAACTTCGATTTTGCTCTTGCCTTGTTTTGCAGAATAAAGTTTTTGATAATGTCCGGTTATTAATAATTCCGTTTTTAACATAGAACTGTTATAACTTTGTTTATTTATGATCTTTAGACGATTTTTTATTTGTTTTTTATGATAAACTACGAAGGCTATAAAAAGCCAGTGATTTAATACAAAAATACTTTCACACTGTTTTTTGCAAAAAAAAGTATTAAAAAATAATTTTAATTTTTTTCTTGGCTGAATAAACAGCAAAATGTTTTTATTCTAATTTTTATTTTTGTCTGTATAAACCCAGTAGAAAATCACTAAAAAACAAGGAAATTAAGTATTATTTCATGATACAAAAAATAATTTTAAATATCTTATTAGGTTCTACTATCCGGTCCGGAAATGTCTTGAGAATTGACAATTGAGAACCTCCCCTGGACATGCTTAAAGAACATTATTGGAATGTCGTAGGGGACCAGCGGCGTAGCGTGCCTGAAGGAGCGGGGGGGGGGGGACAGCTAAAAAGGACGCCCCTCACAAAAAAAAAGTCATAATGTCGTTCGTTTCCTTTGCCGCCCTCTCAATTTGCCGTTGGCAGCCCTGGGGTACTTAATACAGCATAGGGTGCTTCGGCCGCCCATGGGGCGTCAGTACCCTCGGGGCGGGGGAAGAAATGCGAATAATCCATATCTCAACTACTTATCACTACTAAATGTTTGATTATTTTTTATTCCTAAAAATTTCGGGGGGAGATTGATCCCCCTTAGGTACGACCTTGCACGTCACGTTGTAACAGTTTTTCGTAATCAAATTTTACCAGTGGCGTATATAAGGGGGGGGGCGGACCCCCCCGAAGCTAAGATTTTTTTAGATATTTTCATATATTTTATGAATACAATAATGAAATAGCATAAAATACGGCCTCATGAAGTCTCGGCCCCCCCCTGAAACTGTCTCTGCCCCCCCCCCCGAACAAGGGCGGATCCAGAGGTGCTTCTCGCGGGGGGGCACTTTAGGTGACATTCTCTGTTGGTAAAAAACGGAATATATTTTTTTAAGCAGCATTTTATTGAATTAGTCAGTGGTTGTAATTTCGATGATAATAACAATAGACACTTTCATGCGCCGCGCCGCAGGTAATAATTTTGAATTTTTATTAGCAAAAACATTACTTTTTACTCATTTTTTGTATATTCAAAAAATTCTCGGGGGGGGGGGGGGGGAAGTGCCCCTAGTGTCCCCCCCTGGATCCGCCACTGCCCCCGAAACTTTTTTCTATATACGCCACTGAATTTTACCAACATAATTAAAAATTAATAAACAAACTCTGCTACTTTCTCTTGGGAACAATCAATTGGCAACAGCGGCATCATTTGGCATTCGAATCTGTAACTAACAGTTGACAAATGTGCCGGGCCCAGATGCTTTAAAATCGAGGCTAAAGGAAGCCCTACACGAGTACAGACGTATCATTTCTAAGTTGAAGAACCTACAGACTGGGTGAATAATATTGTCATTCTCGAAAAGCGGTCTAGGACAACTGGGCGTCGAGCCAACTCGGCGGCGCCAACTGGGCGTCGGGCCAACTCAGCGCTGGACTAAAAAAACTTTTTTCGATAAAATGTGCAGATGAAGAACAAAATAGATATATTATTTATACAAAAATATCTTTAAAAAATCCTTTACGCAATTTTTTTGAAATTTGGTTTTGTTAAGTAAAGTTAAATCCATTAAGTCGAGCACCTGTGAAGTCGAGTGCTGAAATTTGGTAGGTGTAGTGTTTGGTAACCTGGTAACCTAGCAAACATGGATTACAAAAAAAGTACTTTTTAAGTACTGGCTTTCGCTGCACGCCATAACGGCAAAGTACTAAGTAGGAAGTACTTAATTTGTATTGATTTGGAACAACGGCCGGCATTCTTAAGCCTGACATTCTTCAGTGTACCTGTAAAATGTTGACTAGTTTTTGCCATCTAGCGGTCAGGCCAGCAAACACGTTTTTTTGTAAATACTTTATTTTCACAGTAAAATATTTATTTTTTTTGTACTAAAATAAAGTGCTTTAAAAGCAACCATTTAAAAATGCTTTTGAAATGTTTTTTCACTGTTATATTAATTTTGCAGCAAAACTTTTAAGCTTTTATTAAAAAATTAAATGTACTTTAAGAGTACCTTCTTCAAAATATTATTAAAATATTTTTTGTAAGTATTTTATTTTCACCGTAAAATATTTAGTTTTTTTGTACTAAAATAAAGTGCTCTAAAAGCAACTGCTAAAATATACTTTGAAAATGCTTTTTTGCCATTAACCCTGGCTGCACTTGGTATTTTTCATAAATAAACTATTACTTTTCGTTGTACTAAAAATAAAGTACATGTTGCATTTTTTGCACTTTTAAATAATATGCAAATTACACAATACAAAAATATTAAAAATAATTCACATCGTTGCCGATGCCAGCAGTATAAGTCAAGTACCAGCAGGTCAATGTTTGCTGGGAACACTTTAATTTAAGTTTTTTATTACAACAATGGCGGATCCAAAATGGCGGATTTCTTTATTTTTAAACCGATTTGTCTCAAACTTAAAAGTTTGCAGTGCCTGAGATCACTTAAAACAGTTTTATCCTCAAATTTAAAAAATTCAAAATGGCGAATCCAAAATGGCGGATTTTCTTATTTACTGACCGATTTGTTTGAAACTTCAAATATTACATTGCTTGAAGTCATTTAACACATATTTTTACTCAAACTTAAAAAAATCAGAATGGCCGATCCAAAATGGCGTACTTTCTTATATATGAACCGATGTGTATCAAATATAGAAATTGGCGGTGTTTCAAGTAGCTGATTATAATTTTGGACCTAAACTTTAAAAAAATTCAAAATGACGAATCCAAAATAGTGGATTTTCTTATTTACCAACCAATTTGTCTCAAACTTCAAATATTACATTGCTTAAGGTCATTTAATATAATTATTTATTCAAACTTACAAAAATCAAAATGCCGAATCCAAAATGATGGGTTTTCTTGATTTGTCTCAAACTTGAAATATTACATTGCTTGAGGTCATTTAACAAAATTTTTTACTTAAACTTACTTATGAACCGATATGTATCAAATATGGAAATTGGTGTTTTAAGTCGCTGATTATGATTTTGACTTAAACTTTTAAATAATTCAAAATGGCGAATTTCGATAATTGATACACATCGATTCATAAATTCATTCATAAAAGTTCACCATTTTGGATCGGCCATTTTGATTTTTTTAGGTTTGAGTAAAAAATTTTGTTAAATGACCTCAAGCAATGTAATATTTGAGGTTTGAGACAAATCGGTTAGTAAATAAGAAAATCCGCCATTTTGAATTTTTTATAAGTTTAGGTCAAAAATTATAATCAGCTTTTTGAAACACCGCCAATTTCTATATTTGATACACATCGGTTCATAAATAAGAAAGTCCGCCATTTCGGATCCGCCATTTTGATAAAATCGCTGATATTAAAAAATCACAGTAACAAATATTAGTGTGATTGGAAAATCACGATATCGCTCATCTCTAGAACTTAGACATAAGCTGCCACCAGTGCAAAATAAGAATGAAAATCAAAAGTTAAGTTGCTCAAAGTGCACAAAAAATTGACTTAAATCGTAGATCCGTAAATAATCGCGAAAATGAAAATATTGTACGATAATAACTTACCGAATAATGATTCTTATACAACACCATCGATACGCGTTGTTAGCCAACTCTTAAGATTTTAGGATGAATTAGTTAATTTTAAGTTTGTTTTTATATTATATTATTATATGATTAACAAAGGAGGTGTACATAAAGTATATAGTGTATGTAATCTGATGTAATCCAAAGCAAAGATCTCTATATATCAATAACATATAATTCAATTCGCTCATTCTGCGTACAAGGCCACGTCGCGGGGTGGCGTTAATTCCTTCGGTCAATTTTTTATTCGCTTAGTTTAGACGGTTGCCGCTGGGTGGCGCTAGCAGAGACGGAACAGATAGGAATTACCAAGGCGTCTAAAATTTTTACAGGCATGATTAATTTTCTTATAAATAAAACTTTTTATGAATTTTTTTTTAAACTTTCGTTAAAACGCCTTTTAGCAAAAAAAATATAGCATTTATTAATAGCATAAAATTTTCTTTTCAATGATGTAAAACTAAAGGGTTTAATTTACAATAAATGGTGCAGTGGCATGTATAAATGAAGATTATTTACAAACATCGTAAAAAGTAATTATAAGTTTCGATGTAACTAATTATCTTTATCTATATGAAACATTAGGAACCTATTGCAATAGTGCCAGGCACAAATTGTGCCGGGCACTATATTGACACTTTCGCATTATAAGAACAGCTGTCTTCTTTCAAAATTAGGTCATTGTGTATTATAAGAGCCGGAATTATTAGTGACGCCACTATTAATGGAAAATAAACGACTGGATTTCTAAATTCGACTTTGGTATGTCAATTTTGAAAGATCAACTGTCAGTTTTTAATGCGAAACTGTCAATATAGTGCCCGGCACAATTTGTGCCTGGCTTTATTGCAATAGGTACACTGGTGCAGCGGCGGCTCGTGCCGCAGGCGAGGTGAAGCGCCACATTATAAACACCGGTACAAACGTTATTCTCTTTAAAACTCTTTGCGTCCTAGAACTATTGGAGCATGGTACGACAGTTGAAAGAGAAAAACGACAATATAAATAAAACTTTTTGCCCATAACTATGTTTCTGATCTCTTTCAACTGAGGACGAGGACGCAATAAATTTTCTTCAGAGATAATACCTGTATAATAATATGTTTGTAATGTACCGCTTCACCTCGCCTGCGGCACGAGCCGCAGCTGCACTGGTGGTCGCAGTGGAAGGGCTGCAAGACCCACTCACATATGAATCATCAATTATCTTTACATAATTAATCTGTGCATTATTTAAAAAAAAAAATATTTTCGAAAAGAGTACAAGAGTACTTAATTTTTAAGAAAATTAGTAGCAATTTTGCGTCTTGAGAAAAACGGGTTTAGTTTTATACTTTTTTATTTTCTTATAATTTTAAAATAAAAGTTAAGGTTTTAATTTTTTGCTTTTTATTTCAAAATTATATATAACCTGATTTTCTCAAAACATAGAATTTCTACATGCGACAATCTTTTTAGCGACGGCAGAATATTTTTTTTGAAAATGAAGTTCTCTAGGCAAAAATAATTTCTGCCACTATTTAGAAAATAAAATTTTCTTCTTAGGAACGGCAGTATGTATTATAAATAATACTGATTTTTGGCGATTTTTACAAATTGTCTCCAGTTATGTTCGTCGTTATACCTAAAGGGGCGGAAGACCACCCAGGAAAAAGTGGCCAAAGAATAAAACTTATAAAAGATAACGCTTTCTTTCCAAAAATGTAACTTTCACAAAAATCGGTTTTTCTTTAGAAGACCACGCGGAAGATCATCGACCTATTTTTATGAAAGAAAATGTAATTTTCTATAAGCTTTATTCGTTATGAGTTTCTTACTTTGACCACTTTTGTCCCCCTCTCCACCCTAGATGTAGGCTGTAGTTGACAATGTGGCAAACAAGTAAAACATTAAACTACATTACAATAGCAACAAAAATATATCTATCTGTCAGGAAATCCCATATAGGGGGAAGGTATAACCTATGACGACCTTCGGTCTAATCATTTAAAAGAAAATTTTATTGTCTATCACGTAGTATAATTAAAATTTATACACCGTTAGAAATAATTATAAATGATACATTGCTAAAAAAGAAATTTGGTCTTCCTAATAAAGTGTAATATCAGTGTTTTCTTGCAGCACTTAGTTTTTCTGACAATGGCAAAATTTCAAAATTAAAAAGATTGATTGAAAGAACTTTTTTGTTGAAAATTCAATGAAAATGTAAAAAATCAATAGATTTTTCGAGGATTTCTGTAAATCGCCCACATTGATGGATGCCACTGGCTCATTGAGAGTGAAATTGTCTCTATTTGATTATCAATTGTTGGAACACAAAGTTAATTTTCCTAATAAATTATTAAATACATTTCAAAAAATTGTAAAAAACAAAAAATATTTGTAGTGATTTTTAAAAAAGTTCTTAGTTTACGGACGCGAATGAAGTATTACCCACAATCTGCACTGAGAGATATATGATTTAAATCAATATTTTGTTGTAAATTATATACTATAGTTTTTTTGCGCAAAAGGCTTACCCCTAGATGTACCGTAAGAAGGCTTAGCTAATCCATCATTGTTGTTTTATGTGAGCAACAAGGACTTAATCGCGATTAAGTGACTAATCCAAGAAATGTGCTTACGGTGCATCTAGGGTTTAGTGTCCAACAAAATTAGTTAAATTTAAAAATGTTAGTTGGTTTGTTTTGAATAAAATGTGCAAACAATCGTTTTGAAGATGTTGAAGGGTTCGTATCTTTGTAACAGTATAGTACCTAGGTAGCTTCAATATATCTTGTTTGTTGAGTCTCTAAGGGCCGGTTTCTCAATAGAGGGTTAGCCCTGACCCGTGGGTTAAAAAAAGAGTTGGCTGACATATTTACCACATGCCAAAAAAATACAGCTATTAAAGATAATCCACGGGTCAGGGGTAATCCTCTACTGAGAAACCGGCCCCTAATGTTCTCTGCATATTTCGTCAAAAATAAGTTTTTTCTTGTCTTGGTTTTACATTTTAAAAATCTATATTTTAAAAAAAATTTTATTGTTATTTTTATATCATTCAAATCAAACCTCTTGTCGTTGGTGGCCTTGTTTCGCAGGTGGACGGATTATCAATTATCATAATAGGGCGAATAGTGTTTATAATTTTAATAGATTATTATTTTTCAAGCAAATTAATGAGATTCACGCATGTCGCCGTAAGTTGTTTTGTCTTAAATCAGATTAAAATTATGCCAATGCCTTATTTGAATTCTACATTGCATTGTATCGTATTTATCCTTAGAAAATTGATGCAATGTTGTCAAGATTTAAGGTTAAAATCTGGAATGTCAAATTGTGTCAGATTTTTTCAAATTGTGAAGAATCGCCCCCATTGGGGTCAATTCTTTACACTTCAAAAAATTTGACGAAATTTGAAAAAATGTGACATAATCTGGCGCTTAAGATTTCTCGTTTAAAAGGCAATTTTAAACCTAAAAACTTACCTAAAAGGCCATTTCCCACTTTTTGATAGATGTAGCTTCACGATATAATATATTTTTTTAATTAAAAACGTCTAATTTATTAAAAATTTTAAATTTAAAAATTGTAAATAAATTCAAAGCAGATAACCATTAACCACACAAACTGAAATGTCAGATTTCGTCACATTTCGTCACATTTCTTTCAAATTTATGAGTCCTATTCGTTTTCTTTATGAGGTCAGCTAAGTTTACTTTCTTTCTTTGTTTTTCACGGTAAAATTAACAAAGAGGGACTAACTGCATGTCGTGAAAGGGTCGCTACAAAATTAGCTCTACGCTGTTGCCACCGTTATATTTGAACGGATTTTTAAGGGAATGCCAAATTATTTCTTTAAAATCTGCCAGAAAAATCTGACTAAGTAGGATACTGGTCAAATTATTGAAGTGGTGATTATTTTTTTACTTTTCTTATCAAAGCTAGGCACGTATATAGTTTTTTATTCTGGGGGTCCTCCCATAGAAACTGCTGTTATTCAGTGACGGCCCATGAGGTTTTGGATAGGGTAATCAGAAATACTTGCTACAGTCGCCGCCCGCGGAAGATTACAGGGGTGCTACGAACAATTTTCGTCTAAAAGACGTTACTGTTGGGTTTATAAGGATAAAAATAAATATTAAAATAAAAATAAATGTAGATTCTATTGGAAACTGTGTGTGCGAATGAAGAAGAATTACAAAATGTCGAAATTACAAAATATCGAAATTACAAAATGTCAAAAAAAATATATCGAAATGCGAAATAAAACCTAATAACATATTACGATCTGGGCAGGTTAGATTCAGTGTAATTAAGTAACTAGAAACGGTTAGTTTTTTTTATAATTTTCACCTAACCAGGTCAGGTTAGATTTTAAACCTGACCTAGTTAGGTTATTATACAAAACAAACTAACCTGATCTGGTCAAGTTAGTTTTTTTGAAATTATAATTACCCAACCGGATTAGGTTTGCTTTTTTTTATTTCGTATACCAATCTAACCCGATCTGGTTAGGTTTTATTTTCTGTCTTTTAAATTTTTCAACTATTAGTATTTTTGTTTCTTCGACATTTTGTACTTTCGACATTTTGTGTTTCGATGTTTCGTCCGTCGCCCCTTCAATTGATCGCAAACTTATCATTACCTGTCCATACACGCCCCTTTTCCACCAAAAAAAAAAGTGTCCAATGGACCGGTTAGGTCACGTTTTCGATCAATTAACCAGAGTTGAATTAACACGTTAGGATAAGTTTGCCATTAATCGATAAAGGTGAGGTTTGGTTTAATAAAAAAAATGCAAAATTTGCTTTTTGTATTAGGAAATGCACGAAATGTGATGACATCGAACCTTTTAGAAAAGCTATCGTCCAAAAAAGTCGGCAAAAAATTTTGCACCCTGTCAATTGTGTACCTTTATCAATATTAATGTTAATCCCGGAATAAAATACACAAACAAAATATAACGGGTTTAAAACCTTAGATACTATAATTAAAATATATTGAAATTGAAGAAATAGTTAAAAAGCTAAAGAATAAATTCCAGTGCAAAATTATTTACTCTGTAGGTTCATTGAATAGCTACCTAATTTGAAAAAGTAATAAAAAAAAATAAAATAGTTTTTAAGGTTTTGATTATAACAAATATAATAAGGGTAAAAAAAAATTGAATTTGTTTTTTTTAAACTTATAAAAATAAAACCAAGTAAAACTTTTCATTAAACTTGCAGACAAAGTGCCTAATTATTTAAATTATTTGGTTTTATTTTTAAAAGAACTATGAATAAAGACAGACAGCCATTTTGATTTTTTTGGCCCAAACTTATTTTGAGCAAAAATAAAAAGGTTTTTTTTGACGGTCCCCAATAGCCTTCCTACCTATGAGTGGCTAAAAAATAAGTCAGCCAAGCATCCTTTTTCATTCAAATTTATTTTAAAATGAAGTTCAAAAACACGACAAAGAAAAACAATTTTTTAGCAGCTGCTCAAATCTTGGATTGATTTTGCAGTCAAGTAATATTATTTAAAACACACAAATGTTTATGAATAAAATTATGAGATTTAGAAAACAAAATTTTTTTCCACTCTCCATGCATTTAGGTATAAAAAAATACCTTTAAGATTAAAATTTTTTAGAAAACAAAATACTTAACCAAACATTAGTTTGAGCATGTTTTCAGCTATTATAAGCAAAAATCTCAAAAATCAGAATCAATTCCGCCGTAAAAAATGCGAATTATCCATATCTCCACTATTATTATCACTACTAAATGTTTGATTACATTTTATTCCTAAAAATATCGGGGGGAGATTGATCCCCCCTTAGGTACCACCTTGCACGTTACGTTGTAAGAGTTTTTCGTAAAAATATTTTAACAACATATTTAAAAAGTGAATCCAACTTGTGAACGGTACCTTTATTGGTTTCACTTGGAAACAATGAATTGGCAACATAGAATTTCGTAACTGACAGTCCCCTTGGTGATCTTTGAGTGACAGTTGTCAAATTTGCCAGATTGAAAAACCGTTGTATGATGAGGTGCTCGGAAAAATACAATTTATCAAGAACTTGTGGATTATCAGTAGCCGAATTTCAAGGTAGGTTTTAGATTAAAATTTCCCGCATATTTTAAATTTTTGGGGTTTTCGTAATTTCCTAAGTTGGCCCATTACCGTGTGGTGTAAGACGTTTTACACAAAGCTGAAATTGCAGTGTTGTCAAGATTTACACCTAAATTCTGTTGTTTCAAATTTCGTCAGATTATTTCAAATTATTTCAAATTTTGAAGAATTGCCCCCATTGGGGGCAATTGGGGGCAATTCTTTAAAATTTGAAATAATTTGAAACAATCTGAAAAAATTTGACGCCTCAAATTTAAGCCCTAAATCATGGCAACATCGTAAATTTCAGTTTTTTGTACAGCGGCAAAAACCGAAAAATGAGGAAAAATATAATCTAAAACCTACCTTTAAACTCGATTGCTGATAGTTCAATATTTTTCCGGGATTGTTGATGATGCACAGGTTCTTAAAAAATTGTATTTTTCCGGAAAAAAAACAATAACAAAACCATGAGACGTTTTTCTTATTTCGTTAAAGTTGGATTCAAATAACACGAACATGACATGCAAAGTACAGCCGACCACAAAATCCACGTAATTTAATTTTAACGAAATCAAATGAATTTTAGGAAAGAAAACGATAAGTTGATAAATTTATGAAAAAAAATAATTTTCGGATTTATTGCAACCCGTGGCCCAAAAAATAACCTTTGAATATATAAATATCAAACTTGTTATTATTATCATATAATTAAAAATAATGTTTGTCTAATATTTCTTATGATCAGGTATGAGAAGAGATAGAAAAAAAGTCTGCCAAACCCAGGTTATAAAGGTTAGGTTCAGGTCTGCTACAGGGTGACCTTAAAATCTATTATAGATTTGTTTAGAAATTCTAGTTCTCTACTTAACAATAAAAAGTTGAAAATAGCCCAAAAAGTTAAACTATGTATTAACGGATTATTTCAAATTTAGGTTCAGGGGGTGAGTTACAGGGTGATATCAAAAATAGTTGTACAATTTACATTGTTAAGAACAACTTTGTCAGGTGTTTTACTTAGCAAACAAGAGTTAGAAATACCTTAAAAAATCATATCACTAACTTATTGTATTACCTTTAGAGCCAGCAAGTGAGCTACTGGGTGATATCGAAATTACTAGTGTATTTTTCTAAAAATCACATTTTTAGAAAACAATGTTGTCAAGAGCTTTCATTATCAAAAAATGCTTAGGAACACGTTAAAAAATCATAACATTAACTGACTGTATTACCTTTAGGTCCTTGGAGTAAGGTACAGGGTGATATCAAAATTAGTAAAACACTTTTGTAAAAATCACAATTTTAAAAATCAACTTTATCAGGAGTCTTGGTGAGCAAAAAATAGTTAGGAATATGTAAACAAACCACACCATTCACTAACTGCGTTACATTTAGGTCCAGTAGGTAAGATACTAGTAGTAAATTCTTTTATAAATCATATTTTTAAAAATAACTTTTGGCCTCACCTTACTGTTTACAAACCAAGAACATATAAGTTAGGGTTTCTTGAGCGATCTATTAAAAGAATATTACGTTAATTACTTTTCCGCACAATTTTACTTTTTCGCATCATTTTTACTTTCCTCACGATTTTTTTCGCACGTCCAAATTGCAAGAACCTTCCCGTCCACAATCGTTTTCAAATGAAAACCCGTTCTCCTACACACAAGTTTCATTTTCAAGAAGTGCTGCTGTACCGATGCTACCAGAAGCACCGAATGAAGAATCATGTAATGTGTTACAGCCTGTACAGACCAATATACCTTTCTCCATTCACTACAGTAGTAATTCTAAGCAGCAAACTGATCAAGGCATTTCTGTAGTGGGCCAAACACCAACCAATCAAATTCCAATAAGAAACGACGTTATTCAAGATGTTGCGGCATCTGATGTATATTGAAGCATGCAACAAACAGAAAGTGCACTTTCAATTTCAATATCTACCATCGTTAACTTTTTCGTTATTGTTATTTAAATGTTCTTTACATAAAGTTTCTTTTTAATATATCATAATAAAAAAATCCTGTTTTAATATTTTTCCGTGCATAAAAAAATCAAGTAAAAATAAAAGTTAAAAAACGTACGGAAAAGTAACTTTTCCGCACTAGTGCTGAAAAATTTCTTTTCCGCACGATTTTTGTTTTGTTAAAAATGAAGATATTTAGGACTCATTAAATGATTTATGTAACTATTCTATCTTACGTATCATTTTCTAGCATTATTATAAAATCTTTGCGAATTAAAACATGTTTTTTGATAAAGAAGATGGACAAAAACACTCGTAGGAAAAACATTGTACCTAATTCTTGCGGAAACTATCTTTTCCATCCTTGACGGCTTGCCCGAACTCCGCTCCGCGTCGATTGTGCAACTGCCGTCGCGTGCGGAAAAGTACCTCTTTCCGCACTTGTTAGGTAAATAACTATTGTACAAACAATTAAAAGCCTAAGCGATACAAAAAAATATTTATGTAAAAGATATTTAAAATTTAAAGATAAAAGACCTTGGATGAAACTACTGCTTTTGTTGATTTGGAGTTTTCAGTAAAAATAGCTAAAGAAGTAAAGAAATATATCCCTTTATCAGACAACCAAATAACTATGTAGCTGTACAGGTATTAACAGATTTTTTGAAAGAAATGCAAAATATTGAGTCGCTTCACTTTGGAAGAAGTCTATATACAAGTAATTAAATAAAACTAAGAACGACATACGGGACAAAAATATTTGTGTGCAGGTTGTTGTTTGTCAATGTAAATAAATGTAATATTTATTATGTGTATTTGTACATTTTTATATTGAGCAAGCTTAATAATTATAAGGATTTGATTTGGCTCGGTTTGGTTATGTTAAATAGATAACTTGGGTGTTAAATTGTTGCCTAAAAAACATGCAAATTTGTGAAATAACAACGAAGAGAGTTTTTTCCTGTAAATAAATGTGCAGATTTTTATATTTATCGTGTATGTTTGTAAATGTTTACATTAGGCAAGCCTAGTGAAGGCTTTCGTTTTGTTACATTAAATATATATTTTAGGGCCAAGGCCAACAAATCAAACAAATGTAAAATATTTGTAAAAAAATTTTGATTTACTATAAATTTGTGAATTAACAACGAAGGCAGGCAGGTTTTTCTGTAAATAATTATTGTACATTTTTATATTGACCAACCTTATTTATATGGGTTTGGTTCGGTTTGGTTATACTTGATATGTATTATAAAGCCATGATTTTTTCAAACCAACTTGTGAATTTGTAAAAGAACAAGGAACCAAGATGTTGTTACGTAAATAAATGTAGGGATTTTTGGATTTCTTATGTGTATTTGTAAACTTTTATTTTGACCAAGGTTAGTTAGGGGCTTAGGTTGATTTGGTTATATTAACTAATATGTTTTAATGTCAAAATTTTATCATATTAACTTGTAAATTTGTCAAATAAATAGTAAAAGTTTTTCACGTAAATATATGTGAATATTTTTGGATTTATTTATTCATTTCACCCTGTAGCTCACCTCCCTTGTTTTTTAAAAACGTGATTTTTCAAAATCTTTACTGCTATTTAGATATCACCCTGCAGCTTACCTACTGGAAGTAAATGAAATTTAGTAAGTGGTATGATTGCTTAACGTGTTCCTAACTATTTTTTGCTAACAAACGCTCCTGACAACGTTGATTTTTAAAAACGTGATTTTTACGAAATTTTATTACTAATTTCGATATCACCCTGTACCTCATTTCCTGGACCTAACGGTGATACAGTCAGTTAATGGTATGATTGTTTAACGTATTCCTAACTATACTTTGCTAACAAAAGCTTCGGACAACCTTGCTTTTTAAAAATGTGATTTTTAGAAAATTTACACACACTAATAATTTCTATATCACCATGTAGCTCAATTCCTGGACCTGAAGGTGATAAAATCTGATAATGGTATGATTGTGTAACGTGTTTCAAATAATTTTTTGCTAACGAAAGCTCTTGACAACATTGTTTTTTAAAAATTTGTTTTTTAGAAAATTACGCTTCTAATTTCGATATCACCCTGTAGGTCTCTCACGTCCTGGATCTAAAAATAATACAATAAGTTCATGATACATATTTTAATGTATTTCTTACTCTTATTTGCTAACTAAAACTCCTGACAGAGTTGTTTTTTAAAAATGTGATTTTAATTAAGATTTACTACTATTTTCGATATCACCCTGTAACTCACCTCCTGGACCAAAATTTGATCTAATCCGTAAATAGTAGTTTTTTAGGGCTATTTTCAACTTTTTATTGCTAAGTAGAAAATTAGAATTTTTTAACAAATCTATAATATTAGGCACACAAGAAATTTTACATAATTATACAAACATTATTTTTAATTATACGAATTTATAGAAAGTTTGAAATTTATGTTTTAAAGGTTTGTTTCTTGGGTCCCGTTCATTTTATTCATATTATGAACCTATTTTCAGGTCGGCTGTACGCAGTTCCCTGCCTATATGTGTGGCTCCCTCTAGGGAGCGTGTCGCAAACTTAAGTTTTCCTTGCACAAAGTGACCACGTGGTCGTGGCACCCCTGAAAAATTCCGCCTTCGACTTATTTTCGTCAGATGGAGACTGTGGCGACTATTCTTAGGGTCACTGCATCCTGAAAGCCTGGCATCTTCCAACGAGCGGATAGTTCACAACTTGCATTCCATTTGCTATTGGTTGACATAGTCAGGCGGGATTTTTAAAATTAAAACTCTCCTGTCCTCGTTTTGGGAGGTTGAAATCGGTGTTAAACCAAACTGAAACAAAACCTAACCGTGGTCAATTGATGGGAAACGTATCCTGACCGGGGCGTATCTGGACAGGTTAGGATACGTTGTCGAATAATTTATCAGGGTTAGGTTAACACCGATTTCGACAGGAAAACAGGATAAGGAAGCTAATTAAAAAAAAATATAATATGTTTTTAAAAAACAATAAAAAAAAACTCATCGGCATATGCATAGATTTAGTTAAATTCAATAGGTATGTACTGCACAAACCACTACTCTTTTTAGTCACTTACAACTAGTATATATTCGTATTTTACGCCGAAAGCTGTAAACATAAAGTTTGTTAAATGCTTGACTGGTGGCACCATCTCTTAATATAATATAATAATAATCTTAAACGGCAACGTTCAACATTAAAAAGTCAGCTGACTATTTCGACCAATAGCAAACGGAATGCAAGTTGTGAACTAGCCGCTCTCCCAGGGGTAGCGACACCAAACATAACCTCATTTACGAAAAACTCAAATCTGACACTGTCAGGAGCATAGCTTTTTTTATGTTTAAAAAAATTAAATGGTTTACAAATGTTACGTAAAGAACTGTCCGTCACATCCGGTATATAAATTTTACTGTCCAAATAAACAAACCTAAAAAAACTAAGTTTTTTATGATTTCAAATTTATTAGGACCCTGTGTCCAGCAGTCCACACAGCGAAGGAAACCAAAAATATAGTTTGCATGTTTTATATATATTCTAAAATATAGAAAACTATTATGTTGGGTTTTGTATTATTTAATAAATGTTTTATGCTCTCTACGGAATAAAGGTGTACGTTTAATCCCTTTTTTCATGGGCTAAGGTAGTATTTCTTGTCTCCAGTGATTGAAAGTAATTTCTTTAAAACCATAAAGGCAAAATATAGGTTTTTGGATTATTTTATTTTATCATAATACAAAAAACAAAAAGGAATATATACACGATACCGATTATTTTGTTCCAGCTTGCCGTAAGCTTACTTTACTTTGCCGATGGCTTGGTTCGTTTTGATCGTTATTGTGTCCTTAGGCATAGAATATTGCTTCCATATAAACGAAGCATTTAACTTTCTAGACTTCTCCAGGCTGTAAACCAGGAAACTGTGAAATTTTCGAAATTCTGTTTATTGCATCATTTCCATGCCCATCTCAAAGTAAGAATATGCTTTATTTTCCATCTTCGAGAAATGTAATTCGAACTTTTTCTCGAGTAAACTTAATTAGTTTGTTATGAAATAAATAATATTTTTCCACATTGTTTGTTATAAGGTCACTCATCGTCAAGCAAGCTTTACCTTGCTTGACGATGAGTGACCTTTGTTTGTTAGCATCTGACTGACTTTTGTTTAATGTAATGCCATGACAACTATCACTGCCCACTGTTTTTTTATATACTTGACATGCTAAAACTACAGTACGGTAAGTGGTTTAATACCTATTTATTTAGTTTATGATTATTATTATTTTTAGTATATAAAAATAAACCTTGGCATTAAAGTCCCTTTTAGTCACTTAGCAAATTCCCTTCTTCCGGTCGAGCATGACAATTCCCGCCGTGGTATTAAAAGTAAACACTGCACGCTCCAGGTTTATAATATACCTACTATTATTTTTATTATTGTTCAAAAAAAAGCGGGCGGCGAAGAAAAGGTCGAAAATACAAAAAGTCGAAAATACAAAAGTTCGAAAGTACAAAAGGTCGAAAATACAAAAGATTGAAAAACAAAAGGTTCAAACAAAGATCGAAAGTAGCTACACTGTAATGATTGCAAAACAAAGTAGAATTAAGAGACACACAGGTACACACACACACACTCATAGAAAAGTTTTTAAAAAATCAACATCCAATAAAAACTCAAGGTAGCAACACGACGGGTCGCAGAACTTTGTTCGAAAACATTTTCTTCGAACGGAAATTTTTATGAAAACCATTTCTTCTAATGAAAATTTGTTTGAAAACATTTTTTTTAAACGGAAATTTATTCGAACACCATTTCTTTGAACGGAAATTTGTTCGTAAGTAATAGTTGTTCAAAAACATTTTCTTCGAATAGAAATCATTTTCTTCGAAAGCAAGTTTTTCGATAAAAGACGCTCTAGACCTGGATTTCCAAACCTAACACAATTCATATAGTTTGACTACGGCAAGGTCTTTTTAACATATTTTTTCAAAAAAACCCTGACTTCTTTCCCGGGATCGTAAACATTCTGAAAATTTGTCTACTTTCCTCCTTTTGGAAGGTCGAAATCGGTATTTTCTTAAACTTTGTCAATTGATCGCAAACGTATCCGAACCGGTCCAGATACCTCCTGATATGCTCAATTAAGAAAGGTTAGAGTAACACCGATTTCAACCTTCCAAAATGAGGACCGGAAAGCTAATTTAGGGAAATCATTTTTCGACAATAGGTCTCGGTTGGTTCGGTTTGGTTTCACACCCTCTAGGATCCCGGGAAAGAAGTCAGGGAAGTTTTTATTTCCAAAAATTGTTAGAAAAAAACCCCATTAGTCGAACTATATGAGTTGTGTTAAGTTTGGCAAGCCAGGTCAAATTTTTTTTTCGAAAAATTTGTTTTCGAAAAAATGTTTTTGAACAAATTTTAATTTTAAAAAAATATTTTCGAACAAATTTCCGTTCAAAGAAAATGTTTTCGAACACATTTCTGTTCGAAGAAAATGATTTCGAAAAATTTCTGTTTGAAGAAAACGTTTTCGAACAATCTTTTGTTCGAAGAATATGTTTTAGAACAATTTTTGGTTTAAAGAAAATGATTTTCGAAGTTTATGCTTTCGAACAATAATATTAAGATATTTATATGAAATGTACTATAAAAATATAAATAATTAAGCCGAACCTTACGAAAACTCGAACTGTATTTGGGCATTTTTTGTCTTTTGATAAAATGTAAAATTCGGAATAAAAAGATACTAAAAAAAACCACAATACCAAAAACACCCAAAAAAAATGGGAAAAAACCTTGGAAAATAAATTAAACAGTGCGAAAAATAGCGTATAAACATCGTGATAAAATTTTCATTTTATCCCTTGATATATTATATACTATTAATAAACTTTTAACATAGAAATATATTTCTGTCCTGTTTGTTTATTTATTACGTATTATTTTTATACAAAAACAGAAATAATATTTAAAAGAAAATAATTTTTAACAATAATACCTACAATAAATATTCATAACCCAAAAACTCAAGGAACATATTTTTTATTTCTTAAGCTGTATAAAAACGAGTTCTTTTTAAGTTCTATTAAAACATTTGTCTTTTCTCAGACTGTATAAAAATGAGTATTTTTCACGAATGTCTATGGAATTTTGAGTACGGTTTTGACACTCGTGTCGCTACCCCTGGGAGACGCTAGACTTCCAGGATGCAGTGACCCTAGTATTTTTAATTACACTATCCAAAACCTTATGGGCGCAGCTTTCGTGTTCGTTTACGACAGAGACAATTTATTATTTTCTCTCTGGTTTACGAAGGACTCAGCCGCATGGGCCGTCACTGAAGAACAGCAGTTTCTATATGGGAGGACCCCCCAGAATAAAAAACTATATACGTGCCTAGCTTTTTTAAAAAGTAAAAAAATAATCACCACTTCAATAATTTGACAGGATCTTCACTTAGTCAGATTTTTCTGGCAGATTTTAAAGAAATAATTTGACATTCCCTTAAAATTCCGTTCAAATATAACGGTGGCAACAGCGTAGAGCTAATTTTGTAGCGACCCTTCCACGACATGCAGTTAGTCCCTCTTTGTTAATTTTACCGTGAAAAACAAAGAAAGAAAGTAAACTTAGCTGACCTCATAAAGAAAACGAATAGGACTCATAAATTTGAAAGAAATGTGACGAAATTTGACATTTCAGTTTGTGTGGTTAATAGTGAATTTATTTACAATTTTTAAATTAAAAATTTTCAACAAATTACGGGTTTTTAATTAAAAACAAATATTATATCGTGACGCTACATCTATCAAAAAGTGGGAAATGGCCTTTTAGGTAAGTTTTTAAGTTTAAAAATTGCCTTTTAAACGAGAAATCTTAAGCGCCAGATTATGTCACATTTTGTCAAATTTCGCCAGATTTTTTGAAATGTAAAGAATTGACCCCATTATGTCAGATTTTTTCAAATTTCGCCAGATTTTTTGAAATGTAAAGAATTGCCCCCATCGTTCCTTAATATGATCAAATTTTACATTTTTAATAAATAAATTAACAAAAACGTGATTGTTTTCAAGTTACAATGAGATAAACCACCCCCCGTAGGTAGTTTAAAATTTAGGATGATTTTTAGTCGGAATCCCATGACCTAGGGGTTTAAAGTGATGTAGAAGTCTAAATTGGACAGTTGTAGAAAAATCAGTCTTCCATGTTTTCTTCTTTTTTCCGGTCTCTATGGTCCATTTCAAGAACAAATCGTCTTAAATTTCAATTTTTAGGACATTTTATCGTCCGTACAGGTAAAAATACCAAATCAATTGCGGCCTGTTACGGCGAAAAATCAATTTTTCCAAACCAATGCACATTAAAATTTTAAACCTAAACCTTAAACTTAAACCAAAACCTAGACTAAAACTTACACCTTAGTAAATACTGGTGTTATAGTCTAGATGGTGTGCCTTATCAGCAGCCAGGTAGCAACAAGGCAGCATGAGACACATATATAAGAGGGGCGCAAATGACACATGTGCCAACAACAAATATTAATAATATAATGTTTTTTATGAGAGATTATGTAGGTTTAACCAGGGGCGAAATTTTATTTAAGTGCGTGTGCCTGTCCTCCAGCTGCAGGGAGGTGTGGCAGCATCATCATCTTTTTATAAATGGGTCTATATGACATACTTGCAATAGAGCCTAAACTGATACTATAAGATGTTAACGCACCTGTAAATATTTTCATACAATTTGCTTAATTAGCGATTTCAGCTCACGTCTCGTTATTAACTAAAGTAGGCACATATATTTGAAGGATAATATGACACTTGTTGAATATGAATTTTAATGATACGGTTAACGTAGAGTTCTGTGTCACGGGCTCCTGGTATATAAACACATTCGTTAAGTATGTAGGTACAATATTTTTTCTACGAGGTTGTGGAAACAAAAATAAACTACTGCAATACAAACAACTCATTTATTATATTTAATTTACAATGATTGCCGAAAACTTTACTTCTTATCCTGTGCAGCATCTGTGGATCAGGAGATTTTCGTTTTCATATTCTGGATCAATGATATCGGAAGGTCTTTAAATATATTTTGCTCTGGATGTATTTGGAGGCAGGCTCATAGTAACATTATGTGTTCCTTCCTATTGTGGCTAAGTCTTCTTCGGGATTATCGGTATTTCATGGGCGCACCCAGGGGGGGACCGGGGCCCGGGCCCCCCCCAAGCCTATGATTTTTGTATATATTTTCCACATATTTCATGAATAAACACAAGAAATAGCATGAAATACGACATTATGAGGCCTCGGGCCCCCCCAAGACATATTCCTGGGTGCGTTACTGGGTATTTTCTATCACACCAAATAAACATTCTTCAAGTCTTTGGCAAATGGTGTGAAAAAAACAAACTCTTAATCAATCCCTCTAAAACTCACTACATTGTTTTCCGTAAAAGAAAACTGATTAGTGATATAAAACTAAAATTAAAAAACAATGACATCATCAAATTGGAGAAGTGTTCTTTTTTAGGACTTCAAATTGATGAAGAGATAACTTGAGAAAAACATTGCAGTTTTGTGGCAGGAAAACTAAACTCTACTTTTTTTGCAATTTTGAACCTTAAGAACTTACTCACAACTAAACAGCTTATTAACGTATACTACTCCTTAGGATACAGTCACATAAGATACCATCTTGTGTTCTGGGGTCAATGTAGAAACTTTGAACGCATTCTTCTATTGCAAAAAAGATTACTGAGACTTACATTTAAACTAAAACATCAGGACTCTTGCAGACCTGTGTTTAGGGAAAATAATCTAATGACAGCTCCATCTATCCTAATTTTTGAAGCAGCTATATTTGTGAAAAAACAGCAACAAAAATTTCCATCTGTAAACACACTTCATACTCATAATACAAGGTCCAGTTCAAATATTAGAATCCCTAATTACAATCTGTCATTATACTGAATTCAAATAAAAGTAGCTACTTTTTTGCGGGATTGCCGGCTAGTTTTAAAATATGGAGATGTCAGTTGGGGTAAATCAAATTTCCCTAGCAACTTCTTAAAACTATTAAAAAAAATAACTGATTCATTTGTATTATTCAAGGAAATAAAAAGTTTTTCTAGTTTGCACACATTTTTTGTTATTTTTAAGTCAAATTATTGAAAAGAAAAATATTAAAATTCAAGTATTGGCAAACGCGGAAGATTTTTAAATCAGTTCGTTAAGATCAATTCAGTTTGAAGTGAACATTACTAAACCTCTGCAAAATCATCATCATTTGCCAATGTGACAGGTTTCAAACTCACTACGAATCATGAAACGTCAAAAACTGTTTGACAATTATTTGACTGGTTTTGTATACCAGAGATGTCCCTCTTGTTTATTAAACAGGGCCGGCTTTCAATAACGTAGTTTTATTTATACCTTTGTTTTATTTGGCGATATCTATTTCAACTACAACCTTTTGAGCAAGACACTTGAATTTTGGTAGGTTTATATGACGTTCTGATGATAGTACATTACAATATGTTTTTTATTACAAAAATATCAAAATGGCGGTTATTTTTATTTATAAACAAACTTGCATTAATATTGAAACTTCGCGGTGCTTACATGGCTTAAATGGCGGATCCAAAATGGAGGACTTTCCGATTTATGAATCGATATGTATCAAATTGGGAACGTCGAGGGTGAGATATTTAGGGACCTTGATTATGATTTTTAAACCAAATTAAAAAAAAAATAACAACATTGTCGATCTCTTATTTATAAATCAATTAAGCTGAAATTTAAAACTTCGTAGTGCTTACGGTTACTCAATACAATATTTTAGGCAAGCTTAAAAAAAATCAAATATCAAAGGGATTTTTGGCGGACTTATAGAAAGTACAGGGTGGGCAAAATTCGATTATTATTATTTAGATATTTCTAGCCAAGATACATAAAATACATGGGTTCGATTTTCAAGACTTCTTCAAATATCCAAACCACAAAAGGCCTTGTACTTTTTTAGCTACGAGGGGATTTTTAAAAGTCTGCATTTATAGAAGTGGTCTATAACTTTTTTATTTATAAAAATTTAATTTTGCTGTTTTATAGAATTTTTAATAAAGATTCATCTGTAGAAGTAAATTTCATCGGCCCCTTTTAGCATTTGAGATATTAAAAGTTAAAAAAGTTCTTATTGACTGACCCTCATATTATTTGAATTTTGAAACCGGTCTAAAATTTCCTTTAAAATGACAATATTATATTATTTTTTAATTTTAAAATATTTTAAACCTATTTGTGTAAAACCTGTTGACAATGACTGAGTAGAAACAAAATTTAGGACTTCCATTGTCTTTATTTTAAATAATGGAAGTGTCTAAAATAAATAAAGACAATAAATTACAATATAAAAAAAATACAAAGAATATAAAGAAATAAAGGAGTCATTTCATTAAGAAATACCGATTTTATGAATATCTCAAAAACTAAAATTGACAGATAAACTTTAGTTTGACAGTTTTATTTTCTATAAAAATAACTATGAAAGATAATTTTACACCAAAATAAAATTTTTATAAATAAAAGGTTATAAGAAAATCCACTCGTAGCTGAAAAACTACGAGGTCTAGCAAGAAGGGGTTTTGATATTTGAAAACGTCTCGAAAATCCAGCCCAGGACATTGTTTTTAACTTTATCGGCTAGAAATATCTAAAACCCTCAAAACCAACGAATTGGCGCACCCTGTACGTACCGAATTCGGATCCTAAGGTGTTTATGGAAACTGCTTATAATGTTTAACTTAAACTTAAAAAAGCTTGGAGATATTCCTATTTTTAAACCGATTTGCCTCAAACTGAAAATCTCGCAGTGCAAAAGGTCACATAATACAATTTTTTCTAAAATTTAAAAAATCAAAATGATGAACTTTCCCATTTATAAACCGATTAATGATATGAAATTCTGGAACTTTGGAGTGTTTGAGTTTTGTATGAAGATTTTTTGAGGTGGCTGATTTTTATTTTTGACTTAAACTAAAAAGAATCAACATGACAAGACGATCCAAAATGGCGGTCTATCGTATTTTTGGACCGAAATATGCCTTAAAAGTAGTACCTATCTACTTTAGGTTTTTAGGGTTTTACTAAAAATAAGATCATAACAAGCGCACACACACATAACTTTTAACAGATAAAAGCGTAGCGCGCACACAAAAAAGACTGAGGGAAAACTCGCTACCCCAAAAAAAAAGTCTAGTGATTTCCATTCTAATTTTTCCCAAGATTCCTAGTGATTTCTAGGTATTTTCAGGTATTTCCCAGTGATTTTCTGAGGATTCACAGCGATTTTAATGTGATGAATTTCCCCTCAAATGACTAGTTTAAAAAAATATATTTTCAAGCAACCAAAATAAGTATTTTAAATGCGCCCCACAATTTTATTTTAGTCTGTTAAAAGTCAGGTTTATATGCGTACTCCTTTCTAGTTTTCGCAAAACTCATAATTGAAAATATCTCTATCAAAGGAAATAATTAATTGTTTACTAAAATAATAAACAAGTATTTTATCCTAAAGCTATAGTGAATTGGAATCAGTTAAAGTCCTCACCCTGAATATATAAATGTGTGTATATTTAAGTTAAATAATACCAATAAGAATAAGTAATATTTCAATTTAAGCAAGAACCACAGGGAGAGAGAGAGACATTATCATTGATTTTTTTAAATCCTAGCCATTGAACGAGGTCTTAACAAAAGCAAAGGATAAATATAAATAAACCTAATTACGGACCAGTGTCCAGTTTTGCCATTCGATTATCCGATAAAAATAAAATTACCAAACTGTCACAAGGCAAATTTCAGTTGACCGCTAAATAAGTGTCATTTAGATATGGAAATTTTTGAATTTAGTATAATTATGTAGAGTGGCCAGGCTAAATGATCTAAGTGCCAAAATATACAAATTTTAGATTTTCCACCCAAAATGATGTAGGTGTCAAGCCAATACGGGGCTATAAGATCTAAGTGTCATTTCCCCACCTTATGCTCTATATGGCACATTTAAAATGACGTTATCCGTAAGTCCGCGTGCATAAATTGAACCTCAGAGTAATAACATATAAAGAGAAGTAGTAACCCCGGTTTCGGCGGTCATTCATTCATTTGTTGGTAAACAATGTAGCTTTTCCGCTGTTGCCGGCTCCTCTGCCTCTGTAAAATTTTATAAATAATAAGTAAGATTCAACTTCTTACCTTACCAAATTTTTAGTGCTTTAGTTGGTTAGGCTATTTAAACCGTGCGATAATTTGTCATGCGCTTATTAGCCCGCGTCGCGTCGTTTTATGCTGTGTATTTATTATTACAATCTGCGATAAAAACTCATTTAGACAACATAATTTATGAACGGCCCCTTTTCCCACAATTTTTTCAGGACGAGGCAACAGGTCTATGACATCATATTACGGATTTCGTGTTAGCAGGGCCGGGTTTAGTTTTGAGCTACTTGGACTATATCCCCGCGCTACTATTTTCCGAAAACCGCATATTGATGCGACGTTCCATTAAAAAGTTAGCATTTTTTAAACTTTTTAACTGTCAAAAAACTGTCATTAGCATTCACGAATTTTGACTAAAATCTAATCAGCTCGTTGCAGTATCGAGTACTATTTTACCTGAAAATTTCATGTAAATCGGTTAAGCGGTTTAGGAGCTATCGCGTTACGGACAGATATACATACACACACAACACAGACAGATATCACGACGATATTGCTAGAGTAGGTCAAAATACACCCAAATAACACATTTTCGGTGTTATCTCAAAAAAATTTTTTTGTCGAAAACAATACCTTCTCTAGCCGTTGCTGTGCGGGCTAGGAAGGTAAAAAAGGTGCGGGCCGACTGCACAACAAGTAGTATAAGTAGTAGCCTTTAGACTGGATTGTTTAGTTTACACTTGAAAACGGTTAGATATACTTACTTACTGAAACGTCCTGTTTAAAATAAACCAACACAAGAACATTTCATGTAAAAAAGAGCCAAGTACGCGAAAATGGCATTCCGTAAAAAGAATTGAGATAAAAGTAAGGCCACGTTCTCCAATACAAATTTCTTAATGAAAGATTTTTACTAGTTGGAAATGTTTTTCTAAACTTTGCTATTACAGCCAATCTTCTTTAGGTTCAATTAAGCACTGTGCCTGAGTCATTTACAGCCGTAATAGCCAAGTTTAGAAAAACATTTCCAAACTAGTTTCTTACTTTCATTTTGAAATTTGTATTGGAGAACTTGACTTTACTTTTATCTCAATTCTTTTTACGGAATTACATGAAATGTTTTTGTTATGATTTCACTTCTTTTTTAAAGGAATTGGATAATATTTAATTTTTAAAATAGTAAAATATGCGGAATATTGTTCAAAACTTTTGCAGTGCCTTACTTAAAATTTTGAAGTCTTTTAATTTTTTCCCATGGTTTTATCATAGCTGCCATCAGCCTTCCAAAGCTCAGCTCTCTAGCGTTTCTGAAAGTGGACAATGTTACTTTTGCATAACTTTGCATTTATAGGAGAGGGAAGTAAATTAAAATATTGGTGTTTTAAAATTTTTTCCTATAGTTTTATCATAGTGTCTTTTAGTCTTAAAAAGCTCAGCTCTCTAGAGTTTTTGGAAGTGGGCAGTGTTACTTTTACATAACTTTACATTTATATGGGAGGAAAGTAAATTAGCATTTTGGGGTGTTATAATTTTTTCCTATAGTTTTATTATAGTTCCTATCAGGCTGCCAAAGCTCAGCTCCCTAGCATTGCTAGAAGTGGGTAATGTTACTTTTAAATAATTTTACATATATAGGGGAGGGGAGTAAATTAGAATTTTGGGGCTTTTTGATTTTTTCCAGGGGTTTGGTCATAATTTATATCAGTCTGCCAAATTTCAGCATTATAGTAGGTCTGGAAGAACAGTAGAATTTTGGTGATCTATACATGAGTGAGTGAGTCAGTGAGTGAGTTATTTCGACGTTTTTTGAAATTTCGTAACTACTTTACTACTCTATAGAAGTCCATGAAACTTGGAGGGGTTGTTAACTCTATGAAGTTCTACGACTGTGCAAAGTATGAGATTCGTAGCTCTTTCCGAAGTAGAGCTTTAGATAGGTCAAATATGGGCTGAAATGTTTCAAGAAAAGATGGTATGGCAGCGCGAACTTTGCGAGGCACTGCCGTGCCCTCAGATAAAGACAATGGAAGTCCAAAGTTTTATTTCAACTCAATCATTGTCTACGAGTTTTAAACAAAAGATTATTTTTTCACTTATATAATGGCAACAAGTTTAATTAGGTTAGCCCAGATATTCCTAAGCTCTAAGGTCGACACTGACAGTAACATGTGTTTGTATTAAATGCAGTGTTGTCTTGGCCGTCGGACTCGGTATATTGAATTTTTGATGTTTTTTTTCTGTGTGCTGAGTTTAATTTTTGTAAAAAAGAACTAAGTTGGACGTAAAAATAAACAAGAAGTGCTATGTTTCTGAAAATACTGTGAAAATTCAGCCTAGTGTGGTTTTTTCGAGATGATTCCAGTGACGCAGCTATGTTGCCATCGCCGGGGATTCTGCAAATTCTAAGTTTTCAGGAATGACCGCCACGAATAGGGAAAATTTACACGGGGCCGCGGTTTACTTCTTCTCTTTATATTATTATTACTCTAAGAATTGAACAGTTTTTTTTTAGTTTCCCACAAAAATGCTTTTTGGCACTTATATCAATTAGCCTTTCCACTCTACATATATGCTAAGAGTCCATACTGCTTATGTGCAACAGTTTTTAATGCAATTCCAAAAACCATAAAAAGCTTGCAAAGCTTTAAAAAATTTTGAGGGGAACTTAAAAAACTGCTTATAAATAAAGCATACTACTCAATAAGGGAGTTTTTAACTTCGAGAGGAGGTTAAATCCGAGAAGAGCGAAAAAGAAATATCACCTATATACTCTAAAATTTGTAATTTGTAAAACTTATCATTATTTATGTCACATAAATTAATTGCATAAATTAGTTTAAGGAATTATTTTCTTTTATATTAGTCTTTACCTGACACTGTCAATATTTACCGTGTAAATCTTATGGCAATAAAGTACATTATACATTGAACATTGAACATAGAACACTTTTTTCTATTTTTATTTATAAGATGAAATGTCATCCCCTGGTTTTTGACAAAAAAATAGGCTTTGTTATATACTCTATTCTTTTATTTTTTCTGTTGCTATTGGAAAACTAGCCGCCCACTTGTGTTTTTAGGCATAAATTAACGTCAGTGTCAAACCCAAAATGTGTTGTTTTTCTGTCATCCCTAAAATTTTACTAAGGCCCACAATTTAGAAACATTTATATCACTACTTTAGCATATTTTATTATTTTAATGATCGAGCAAACTGTCAATACTTTAAAAATATGATTATTTGAAAAAAATAATACATAAACAATAAAAAACTTACAAAATCAAAATACGGTGTTTTTGATTGTTATGTATCGGAAACACCGTACGTCCCCCTCACGGTTTAGGCAACGATTTGTATTATATTAACTTGTTTTTTCCTACAGTTTCAAAAATTTTCAATGCTACCTTCGTATAACATTTTAAGTAATGTCAAAACAAGTGTTAATTAGGCAGAAGTAAACATTTCTTGCGAAATCAACTTAAGCATAGCCTGAGAAAACTGCGGATTTCTTTTTCCATTTAACTTTTCCTCTCCGTAAAGCTGCATTAACGCGCTGCTTAACTCGGCGTTTCGTCTGTGTGGACCCATTAGCTGCCATAATGCGCTGCTTAGCTCAGCATTCCTTTTGTGTGGAGCCATTTCCTGCAGTTTAACAATAAATTGTCTTGTCCAACATAAATTGCTTTCCGGTGTATTTATTCCCTGAAAAAAACGCGAAAGAAGCGTTGGCAGTTAAATAGTTAAAAATAAATGAAATAAAAAGAATTACTCACGACTACAGCTAAGTTGAAAACTAAAATTATAGGTTTTTTGATATAGTAGTTAACGCGGATATTTATCACATGCAGGGACTTACAGTGTCGTGCATTTTTAATTTCAACTTTATTTAGTACTTGGGTATACAAAATAGGATGTGCAAGTCAAAATGCTTAAAAAGTAAGAATATCTTAAAAGTAGCTTAAAATAAAATAAATGGATCCATGAGGGATCTCATACCTTCATAGCTAGCCTATTAGCACACTTCAAGTGAAGCCATTATTCTACAGGGTGTTTCCTAAACATTGGTCAAAAATTCATGGTGTGATTCCTGGAGTGTTTTCATAAAAAAAAGTTTCTAGAAACATTTGTCGAAAAATGGTTACTAAGGGTTACTAAGGGAGCTGCGCTAAGGTCACTCATCGTCAAGCAAGCTTTACGATGAGTGACCTTTAGCTGCGCCCCTTTAAAAAGGGTTCCGAAACCGTCCATGCAACATTCATGAAATTTGGTACAACGTATAAACTTTTAAAGCTGCATCAGAATTTCAGTTCAGAATTGCAAAACTTTAATCAGGGGCGTACCATACAAGGGGGGTTAAGGGTAAAAAGAATCCCATTTTAGCTCACACTACTACTATAAGTAGTGTGAGCTATGGTGATCCTAATTTTTTCGAGAAAAAAAAAGTTGCTCCGATTTCAAAAATTTTTATATATCTTTGCGTTTCAGATGATTTTGAAACTTTTTTGTTTTGCTGTCTGTCTGTCTGTCTGTCTGTATGTCTGTCTGTCTGTATGTCTGTCTGTAACGACCAACCCGCATAACTCAAAAACCGCTTGTCCGATTTTAATGAAATTTGGTACCTAAGTTGGGTCTTGGGCCGTGATGGTCCCATTTAAAAATGAACAAAATCCACCGAACGCAAGCCAAATAAAAGGGTGGGGGTAGATTCCAAAAATTAGAGTTTATGTGAAAATATGGCGTGTGTGATATCAAACGAAAGGTAATTAAGTCTGGAGTTAAAAAAAATAATTTTAGTTTATTTTTAAAAAAAGGGTGGGGGTAGATGTCAAAAATTAGAGTTTAAGTGAAAATATGGCGTGTGTGATATCAAACGAAAGGTAATTGAGTGTAGAGTTAAACAAAATACATTTTAGTTTTTTTCAAAAGGGTGGGGGGTAGATTAAAAAAAATTGAGTTTAAGTCAAAACATGGCTTGTGTGGTATCAAACGAAAGATAATTGAGTCTGGAGTTGAATAAAATATATTTCAGTTTTTGATTATATTAGCTCACACTATAACTATAGTACCTAGTGTGAGCTTAGGTGCCCATAGATTGGCAGAGTATTTTCTATGGTAGTTTTCTCACATTCAGATTTTAGAATATGATACCTGAAGGTTTTTCACGTAAGAAAGGTGCTCTTAGTTCATATCGATACGGCGAGTAGTTTTCGAGGAAATCACAATTTTTAATATAGATGTATCCACACCCTCAAGATGAGTTTTCCTCAATAGTTTCGAAACCCCTCATAAAAACATCATGAAATTTGATACACGGCATAAAATTTGAACGGCAAAATCGATTATGACCTCAAAATTTTAAAATTTCTCTGTGCGGCGTAACAGTCTTCAGGGTGCCTTTTTTAAAGGGGCGCAGCTCCTTTAGGAACCATTTTTCGGCAAATGTTTCTAGGAACTTTTTTCATGAAAATACTCCAGGAATCACACCACGAATTTTTGACCAATGTTTAAGAACCTTGAAAACAGTTTTTTGTAAATATCTCAGAAACTGAAGCTCTTACGAAGTTTTTGGTTATAACAGGAATTATTGGGCAAGATGTAGTCTACTATATTCCGAAAACTGTATATTAATACAATGCTCAGTTAAAAAGTTAGCATTTTTTCCAGTTTTTAATTGTCAAACTGTTTTTTTTTACGGTTAAGCGCACTCGCAAGGAGAACTGTCATTAGCATTAATGCATTTTGACCAAAATCTAATCGTTATCGTGTTACGGACAGAAATAATATACACACACACACACACACAAGATTTATTTCTTTGTGCTATGAAAATATCAAATGTACTTTAAGCCTAATTAGTAACTAGTTTTGTTAAAAGTTGTAAACTGATTTTATTTAATAAATACTTGAAAAATAACGCACAGACAGACATCACGACGATATTGCTAGGATAGGTCAAAAAACACCCAAATAACACATTTTCGGCGTTATCTCAAAAAGAAAATTTTCGTCGAAAATAATACCTTCCCTAGCCATTGCTATGCGGGCTAGGAAGGTACTTTCCTAGCTAGCTTATTGGCACACTTCGAATGAAGCCATGATATATCAGCCTTAAAAACATTTTTTGGAAATATCTCAGAAACGAAAACTCTTACGAAGTTTGTGGTTATAACACAAATTATTGAGCAAAATGTAGTCTACTATATTCCGAAAACCGCATATTGATGCGATCCTCCGTTAAAAATTTAGCATTTTTTAATTTTTTATTTATCAAAAAACTGTCATTAGCATTAATGCATTTTAACCAAAATCTTAGCAGCTCGTTAGAGTGTCAAACACTATTTTACAAGAAAATTTTATGAAAATCGGTTTAGGAGCTATCGTGTTCCGGACAGAAATAATACACACACACACATTGTCGGCGTTATCTCAAAAAAAAATTTCCTCGAAAATAATACCTTTTCTAGCCATTGCTACGCGGGCTAGGAAGGTAATAAGTAAAATTAAAGTAAAAATTATCAAGAATAACACCTACATATACAACACTAATATCACGATTAGTTTGAAAAGTTACAAACACATTATTAATACTAGAGGTCTTATTAACCCAGGTAGCAAGGGGTTATCAAATAACGTATATTTTTCGTCGAAAAGTGGTCATTTGGATGACCAGCAGGTCATCTACCAAAAATGTTGTCTTTAAGGCGTCAGTTACTTGACCTCTTTTCCTAGTGTGTAGTGTAGTGTAGTTTTTGACGTCTGAAAAACGTCATATATTGGTCACTACCCACACTGCACACTTGGTCTAAGGGACATACACTCATACTTGAATAGATGGTGCCCCAGTCAGTACTTGACCGGATTTATACGGAATGTGGGGGTACGTATGTAAAATAAATTAAATATTAAATCAAGACAAACTTGGAGGCTTCTTTCGCTTCAAGGTGGAGATGTGTAAGTCTAGGTATAGGTTTATTTTGATCTGTACCTCACAGACGAACACCGCTGTACCTGTTCCAGTACTTCCAGGTCTAAGTCACAGAAGAGTCACCTTCTGTGTCTAAGTTTCCTTCAGTGTTCTCAACTGCAGAGAACATTTCATATATTCAGACGAGTTTATAAAAAGTCATAAATAGGTTTGTGTCTGTGTGTGTGTCTGATGTTCTGATCTGGTCCCACATACGTCATATTGCTGACGTCTTTAAAACGTCTAAAAATGACGTCATTTTGGGTGTGTCTTTTAAACGTCATTTAAAGGTCATTTACACGTCAGGTTAGAAACGTCAATGGTCATTAAAAATTATCTGTTTTTGACATTTAAAAAACGTGACCTTGCTACCTGGGAAGACTATCAACAAACTCAATCACAGAGTAAAGCAAGGCCAACACAAAAATAGAGGCCACGACCCTGAAAAAATCAGCTGTTCTCCCGGGGCTGAATTTTACATTGGGTCTTATGGGAGGTCAGAGGTTTTTTTATGATATTTTCAAAATGGCACTACAGATTTCCGCAAAATTTCAGTGAAATATTCTCAGACACCATCCCGATATTCCACCAAAGGTTCGTAAGGAAGCAACATGATTAAAAGGTTAAAATCTTCAAGATTTAGCATTCCTTATTTTGAATTCAAATTACCCGCCATGTACCACATGCCAACTGTTATATTTGACATGTATTTGAATTTGTCATATGTGATTGTCACATTCGCTTCTGCTTTAAACTTAATTTTTGTGTGAGCTAATGAATCGGCTATGAAAAATTAGGGCTTACTATACATTTTAAAAAAATTGTTCTGCCATAATAAAGTAAAAACAATCACAAAAACGGCTTTATTTAAAATAAAATCAAATATCCATGAACCGTCATTCCAACTTCAATATTTGAAAGACAATCAGCTGTGTCGTAACGTGACCATCAAAAAAAAAATCAGCCCCGGATGTGACGTCAACAAAGTGGAGGATCGTGGCCCGTCCATTTTGATAGCCCTGAGTAAAGATCTAGAAGGTAAATTATTTTTTCTTTGTTGGGCAGAATTTCAAAAGTTGTGGTGATTTTGATATAAATTGGAACAATTCAACAACAGATTTATTGAAATATCTAAATAACGACATTAGCTAGGACAATTTTAATTCCACTTTTAGAATGGCAATCAGTATCCCTTTTTAACAGGGTATCGCTTGTTAGAAGCGTGATTAGGTTCCTTTAAATAAAAATTGTTAAACTTTTTTATTTATAAGTTTTTATCAAAATTTAAATTTTTGTATTTTTCCTTAATTTTGGTTTATCTGATGTGGTTAAATGGTTTCAGGGATGATTTCGGGTGTATTGACAAACTAAAGTTTTTTCCGTTGCACAAAATGAAACAAAATATTTTTGAATTTGGTCAAGTCAGCTTTCTTATAAAATCCAGTTCGATCACAACAAAAACATTTTTTATTAAACTTTATTTTGAACTGTTTTGTTTTTAAGTTTTTATTATTATGTTTTAGAATTTAAAGAAAAATAAAAAAATATATATTGCAAACACAAGAAATGATACTTTAAAAATTTTTGAATTTTGAGTCAACTTTGGCATCTGTTCATTCATGTCCTTGGCATTTTTAAATTTCTAGGGCGATTTTGTTTCTCCAGTAGAATTTACTTTCCCAAGGAACAAGCTTACAAAGTTTGTATAAATCTCCAAAAACCATATTGCAGTTTTCATGCCATGTGGCCCCAAAAACTGCTATTTTTAAAAAATCCATGAAATCCCATAAAAATAAGTTATCACCGTTATTAACTTGCTATATATCTTGCTAAAGACTTGAAGATAACTATAGAAAAGTTTTGTAGTTCCATTCTTTAAAGCGTTTTTTTTTTAACTAGTGGGGTTGCTAACCACATCTCATTCAGTTTATTAAAATACCGGGTGAGGCAAAAATAAAACTGACAAAAAGCGGACAAAATATTTTTTGTTATAACTTTTGAACTATGCCACCGATTTAAGTGAACAAACTGGAATTTTGAAGATTTTGAGTAAAAATGATTATTATTCGTCATCTTGGAATCCAAGATGGTGCACAAATCACATCGATTATTTTTATCTTCCGGATTTTTTTTTAGTTTTTTTTTTTTTGAATTTATGAAAAAGTCCTATTTCTGCTACGTACGAACGAGGTAGTAATTTTTAAAATCAGGTGTATGGTTCCCAAAAAAAAAATTTTTGTTTTAACCATTGTTCTACAGATTATACGATTACGATACGATTATTCCTAATAAATTAATTATTATTATACTAAACCGATTCTTCTAAAATAAAAAGCATCATGGCAAAGATTGACTGTTTTTTAAAAGTCATTATCGAAGGTTGTCATCTTATTAAAATCCAAGATGGTGGTCATAATCAAACTTGACACTTTAAAGAGCCTCGTTTATTCTTATGCATCAAGAAACTATTCGTTTTTTGATTCGTTAAAAACCTTTTTCTCCGCCACACAAAACAAGGTTTAAATTATTATAATTGGTTTAGTAGTTTCCGAAATATTAATTTTTATTTCAAACATTGTTATAGCAAAGAAGATGTTTCTATACGGTTGCCTAATTCTGACTGCATTAATTTCCTCATAAATTCATTAAAATTAAATCGATTTCAAGTGTCATAGTAAGAATCGATTGCTTTTTGTCAAAAAAAATTATAATTTATGATATTTTAAAAAAATGGCGGATTTTTTCCTTTAAGAACCAATTATTTTTGGGATGGCCTATGCTATTTGTTATGGTAACAGCTGATTACTATTAAAAAGTTATCTCAAAAATTATGGAATGAACTATATGTATTTAATTGGAAACTTTAGGATATCTAAGGTTACTGATTATGAGTTTTGAATTAAACTTGCAAAAAGTCAAAATGGTGATCCAATATGGTGAACTTTTTCTTTTATTAACCAATTAAATTTGGAACTTTGGAGTGCTACAGGTCGTTGATTATGATTTTTGAAAAATTAAATTGGCAGATCCAAAATGGTGGGCTTTTCCATTTATAAACCGATATGTATTAAATCATAATAGTCACCCCAAATATTTAAAATTAACACATGTAATTCCGCCCATTAAAATTTTTTTCAAATTTAATTTAATTATCAAATTCAGCGGCCTTATACATCGCAAAGTGTTAAATTTAACACATATTAGTCTAAGAGCCCAGTAAGATTTTGGGCTTGAATTGCAAACCGATACTCATATATTTTAATCGATTCGTCATAAGACCATGTCCCAAAAAAAATGAAGATACCTGCAAAAATCCTGCATAAACAATCCGCCATCTTTGTGTAAAGATGGCGAAAAGGAGTTTGCAATGTACGTAACTTTTTTATTATGACATCGATTTTACTCAAACAAATTGTGATTAGCTTCTACTATAATGGCCTCTCCAAATCACTATCAATACTTTATTTTTTATTTGTTTCTATACTATAAATTCTGTAAGTTCCTCAAATACGCAATTTTTTTTTTTTTAGGTTTTTTGATTTTTTAAAGAAAACTACTGGTTATACATAAAAAACATAAAATATAAAAAATATGCAGATTGTTAAGGTTTATTCATGGTGGGTCTACTATTTGCTTTGGATTAAGCGGTTCTCGAGTTACACTCAAAAAACCACTAAATTGGCCTGTACCTACCCCTGGGTGCAAAATTTTCATATTTTCACCAAAGTCATGAAAGTTACTAAAAAACTATACAGAACGAAAAATGATGTCAAGCTAAATAAGAAACGGCTATTAGTTTCAAAGAAAAACTGATACTGACTTAGATATGTCGGCTTAAACATGGCCGCAGCGTAATTTACAATTTTATTTTTGAGGGTAATTTTTTTATGTAAAACGAACCCCTACGGGGTTAAAATGTACCTCAGCTAAAAGACAATTTAATTATCTTTAAAAAAGGATAGTAAACTTTTTGTCATAAAGTTAATAGTTTTCCTGGAAAAAACAAAAAATATGCGGCATACATAATTCGATGTTTTCGTTCCATAGAAGTACGACAATGGCATGGGTCCATTATGGGAAGAAATAATTTATGCACAGATAAGCAAACCCACAGTTACATATTTAAACTCAGCGTCAAAAATCTTACAAAAAACATATTTGATACTTTTCTGTTAAATGGACAGGTGATCACGTGATTTTGACAACTTCTTAACGGTTTGAGCTAGAGACTTTTTTGATTTGTAGACAAAATTATCCAATTTTGACGACAAAAACATATTTTTAAAAATTTTAAATACGGTGCCGCCTGGCGCCTAAAAGAAATTTTATAACTAGTCGAATCCGCAAATTTTATACTTTTCCAAATTAATTTTTTGAAATTTTCTGATAAAAATGTTGATATTGGGATATTTCCCTTTGTTCTTGCGGTAGTATTTCTGAAGTGAAACTTTTATTTAAAACTACAACTACACCCTCTACAATTCGCGAAGAAAAAAAAATGCTTTATACGCTACTTTTCGTACTTTTTTTAGGCCCTATCTGCCATTTTAACACATATATATATATATATATATATATATATATATATATATATATATATATAATATTTTTAACCTTGAAGTAGTTAGGGTGTTGAAAAAAACTTAAACTAACTAACTAATTTCTATATGACGTTTTTTTTGAACCCATTAAAAATTATTATAACATACGTCTTTTCAATATGTTTTGGTTTATTGAAAATCCAATCTTCTAGTGTACTCTTTTCAACTGAATTTGCCGCCAACTTTTTGAGGGCTCTTTATTTTTACTGTTTGTTAAAACGGCCGGGAATGCAGTCTTGCCCGAGGCCTTTCCTTTCCTGTGCTGGTTACTAAGATTAAAACTCCTTGTTTTTTGTATTAGGGACTTATTGCAATAGTGTCAGGCACTAATTGTGCCAGATTCGCATTGAAAACTGACAGTTGATCTTTCAAAATTGACATACCAAAGTCGAATTTATAAATCCAGTCGTTTATTTTCCATTAATAGTGGCGGCACTATTAATTTTGGCTCTTATAACACACACAGGCCTAATTTTGAAAGAAGACAGCTGTTCTTTTAATGCGAAAATGTCAGAATAGTGCCCGGCACAATTATTGCCTGGCTTTATTGCAATAGGTTCCTATTATTTCTGCTCTTCCTGGCACTAAAATTAGCCAAGAGAGTAAGAAGGAAATGCCAGGAGAGTAAGTGAAAACAAGATATATTAGGGTGTACCAAAACTCTGAGTCTACTCAAATATCTTCTGAACTATTGAAGATTACTGAATCATATTTGGCAGTAATCGTTAACATCAAGAGATCTATTTTATGAAGAGGCTGTTGTGCTGCCCCTGCATTGAGGGGCGACATAGGGGCGATCAACTTAAAAATTTAAATTATAAATCCTTATCGATTGATACCTCGTTTTAAAGGTATTTGAAAATTAAATATTTTGATATAGCCGTTAATTGTCTACACAATCAAATCTGTCAAAATCTATGGACTATCAACACATAAAGGACTAGTTTTGAAAGAAGACAGCTGTTCTTTTAATGCGAAAATCTCAGAATAGTGCCCGGCACCATTATTGCCTGGCTTTGTTGCAATAAGTCCCTATTATTTCTGCTCTTCCTGGCACTAAAATTAGCCAAGAGAGTAAAAAGGAGGAGGTGCCAGGAGAGTGAACGAAAACAAGATATTTATACAGGGTGCCCCAAAACTCTGAGTCCACTCAAATATCTCCTGAACTATTGAAGATAACTGAACCATTTTTGGCAGTAATCGTTAGCATCAAGAGATCTATTTTATGAAGAGGCAGTTGTGCTGCCCCTGCATTAGGGGGCGACATAGGGGCGATCAAATTAAAAATTGTAATTATAAATCCCTATCGATTGGTACCTCGTTTTAAAGGTATTTGAAAATTAAATATTTTGAGTTAGCCGGTACACAATCAAATCTGTCAAAATCTATGGACTGTTAAAACTAATAATTTTTTCAGTTTTTGTCAAAATTCACAAGTTTGTTGTTTTAAACAAAAACCCTATTGAGAGATATCTTGTTTGAAAGGTCTTTGAAAAACCATGTACGCCAACTGTCCCTTGCCTATAAAAAAAACGTTTTAAAATCTATCGACTGTCAAACTTATTATATACCCGCCATAACGCATACGTGGGAATTTTTGACACATATTTTTTTGTTGGTATTGCCATGCAGTTTAAGGTTTTGGTTGTTTGTCTCTGGTCAATTACAGCATAACCGGGAAAAACATGGAAAAGCACGGAAATATGGATAAAATTACTTATACAGTCTGTATCTATGAAAGGTCAGTGCAATAACCTAAGATATATTTCTGAGGTCAAAATAAGCCAATTAAAAGCCAATTACTTTAATCCGACATCGCTCCGTTTTCGAAATACAGGGCGTTTTTTAGAAAATAAAAATCGAATAAATAGCAAAAATATAAATATAACTTTTTTCTTAGTGTATTTTTTTAACTTTTTTCTTAATGTGTGCATAAAATAAATCTCTCGATGTCATCAATGACTACCAAATATGGTTCAGTTATCTTCAATAGTTCTGCAGATATTTGGGTAGACCCGGATTTTTGGGACACCCTGTATATATTTTTACAAATTTAAAAACATGCCAGTGGTAATTAATTTTGATCAGACATTTGTGTCTACAAATCAAAAAAAGAACCAAGTCTTTAGCTCAAACCGTTAAGAAGTTGCCAAAATCACGTGACCACCTGTCAATTTAACAGAAAAGTATTAAATATGTTTTTTGTAAGATTTTTGACGCTAAGTTTCAATATGTAACTGCGGATTCGCTTATCTGTGCATAAATTGTTTTTTCCCTTAATGGACCCATGCCATTGTCGTAATTCTATGGAACGAAAACATCGAATTATGTATGCCGCATATTTTTTGTTTTTTTCAGGAAAACTATTAACTTTACGACAAAAAGTGTGCTATACTTATTTAAAGACAATTAAATTGTCTTTTAGCAGGGGTACATTTTGACCCCGTAGGGGTTCGTTTTACATAAAAAAATTACCCTCAAAAATAAAATTGTAAAATACGCTTCGGCCATGTTGAAGCCGCCATATCTACCTCAGTATCAGTTTCTGTTTTAAACTAATAGCCGTTTCTTATTAAGCTTGACATCCTTTTTCGATCTGTCAATTTTTTTAGTAACTTTCATGACTTTGGTGAAAATATGAAAATTTTGCACCCAGGGGTAGGTACAGGCCAATTTAGTGGTTTTTTGAGTGTAACTCGAGAACCGCTTAATCTACAGCAAATATTAGACCCACCATGAATACATCTGAACAATCTGCATATTTTTTATTTTTTATGTTTTTTTTTTGCAAAACCAGTAGTTTTCTTTAAAAAATCAAAAAGCCTAAAAAAAAACAGCGTATTTGAGGAACTTACAGAATTTATAGTATAGAGACAAATAAAAACAAAGTATTGATAGTGATTTGGAGAGGCCATTATAGTAGAAGCTAATCACAATTTGTTTGAGTAAAATTGATGTCATAATAAAAAAGTTACGTACAATTGATTCAAACTCCTTTTCGCCATCTTTAAATAAAGATTGCGGGTTGTTTATGCAGGATTTTCGCAGGTATCTCCATTTTTTTGGGACATGGTCTTATGACGAATCGATTAAAACATATGAGTATCGGTTTGCAATTCAAGCCCAAAATCCTACTCGGCTCTTATACTATATAGGTACAAAAATGAAAAATGCCGCAATTTTGAACTCTCCATTTCCAAAAATCAAATTCAGCGACCTTAAACAGTCCAAACTTTTACAATAAATACACGCAATACCATTCATAAATAAGAAATAAAAGGTAGTTTTCAGCTTTTTTGGACTCCTGACTACCTTTTATTATTACAATCCTGGACAAAAACCTAACGCATAAATAAATAAGAAAATCCGCGATTTTGAATTTTTTTGTGATAAAAAAAATAATAAATTGCTTATTTTTCTGAAACTCTAAACAACTGTCAAAATTGCAAACAGAAACTACGGGCGGCGAGTTGGCCCGGCGGCAAATCAGGTCGATAGCGGGTTGGGCCGGCGTAGCCACGAGTTGCCCTGGCGGCAAATTAGCAGCAGTGAGAATACAGCGGTCACACACTAGTCACTATGCAAAACCCGAAAAATTTTCCTGTTCTAAAATGCAACGTAATAAAAAAAAATTAATAAAAAAACACCCAACTGCTAAATTTACTTGTGAGTACTAGTCGCAGTTGAGTACAAAATTGATAGGTATATCTATAATGTACGACATGCTGCAACTTTTAGTTTTAATGCCCAAAGCACACTTACGAAATAATACAGTTTTGTATTTTTATGAATCAGGTTATTGGGTAATTTTGTACCCAACTGCGACTAGTATTTACAAGTTTATTTAATTAATTAATTTGGCAGTTGAGTGTTTTTTTTATTTAATTTTTTTTTATTTCCAAGTTTTAGGTTTAATTCTTATTCAGCCTTATAAAAATCACTATGCATTTAGAATTCATTTAGCTTTACCCAAAAAGTCCGTGCAGATTTTCTACGGACGCAAACAATGTTATAGTTTTTGCAAAGTCACCTGAAATGCTCCTAATACGGGGTTCTATCGATTTCATGAAATTTTGCTATATTCTGCCCTTCAAAACTTATCCAAATTCATATCTTCCTGGTATAATTTCAACCATACCGACAAAGAAAAGGCGCTGCTCTTTGCGGTCCGAGCACAAAGTATTTGTTTTGTGAGATGCGCTTTTAATTGCTTTCAGGTGTTCTTTGCGGGACCCCTTTAGTAGTCAGTATGCATAGTTAGAAAATAAATCAGTGTCGTATATCTTTAGTTTACGCCATAATTAAATGAAATAATTTTCATGAGTATATCTACCGCCGCTCATGTCACTTTCTTTAAAGGATATGCCGATGGTCGGCTTTAACCTTTGTTCAACTGACTTTGCAAAAACTATACCTTCTATTGAGTGAAGGTGGGGGAGGAGAGAGGGAGGAGGAAACTAGTAAAATGGGGCGAGGGCCAAAACATCGGAACACAAAATGTCGAAAGTACAAAATGTCGAAAACAAAATATCGAAATTTAAAATGTCGAAACTACAAAATGTCGAAATTTAAAATGTCGAAACTACAAAATGTCGAAATTACAAAATATCGAAATTACAAAAGGTCGAAATTACAAAATGTCGAAATTACAAAATGTCGAAAAGCAAAATGTCGAAATTACAAAACTTCGAAATTACAAAATGTCAAATTAGAAAAAATTAGCAGTGTTGTAGTTTAGTTTAGTTAGGTTAGGTTCGGTTCGGTTTGGTTCGGTTCGGTTCGGCAAGATTTAATTAGGTTTGGTTCGGTTCGGTTCGGTTCGGTTCGGTTCGGTTCGGTTCGGTTCGGTTCGGTTCGGTTCGGTTCGGTTCGGTTCGGTTCGGTTCGGTTCGGTTCGGTTCGGTTCGGTTCGGTTCGGTTCGGTTCGGTTCGGTTCGGTTCGGTTCGGCTCGGCTCGGTTCGGTTCGGTTCGGTTCGGTTCGGTTCGGTTCGGTTCGGTTCGGTTCGGTTCGGTTCGGTTCGGTTCGGTTCGGTTCGGTTCGGTTCGGTTCGGATTCATAGCGTCTAGGATCCTGGGAAAGAAGTCAGGAATTTTTTTTTTTTTAATTGTTGGTTCAGTTTGCTTTGGTTCGGTTCAGTTCGGTTCGGCTAGATTTGATTAGGATTAGGAACAGGTCCTAAAAGTCAGAGAAAATGCCAAAACATGGGAATTCCGTTGGATGAAACCACCTTGTATACTTTATGTTTCGCCGATGATCAGATAGTGGTGGCTCAGGATTATGACGACCTCGAATATATGACACGAAAACTAATAGATATAAAGAGTACAATAAGTGGGGACTAGAGGTTAATATCAATAAGACAGAGTATATGTGTATTGGTGGAACAAAACAGGATCTAATCTTAAATACTGGGCAGCGAATTCAGTCCTGTGATGAGTATAAATACTTAGGTCTAAAAATTACAGCTGACGGAACACTAGACAAAGCTATAAAAGATAGAAACGTACAAAGAAGAAAAGCAATAACTTTATTAAATGGAATAATTTGGGACCAAAGTATATCAAAACATAAAATGTTACGAATAAAATAAAAAAAATTTCGTAACGCGTTTTTGCTAAGTGAATTGAAATATTTGCTTTTAAAAAATAACCTCTAGCGACATCTTACGTGAGAGAGTTTAATTAGAATATTTAGAAAATAAACCGGTGACTTGCACACTATCTATCCGTAGTCTGGTTAAGCTCGAGATTATTGATTTTATGCAGCGATCTAACTGCTGGGAGAGGTTCATTTTGAATATGTTTCAGTTTTGGAATAGGATCGAGTGAGTTGTCTGTCCCTTTTTTGTCATTGGGGTGAAACAGGAATAGAAAGAATTTTCTGGTTGTTCAACTTGTACGACAGACATTGCGTAATTGGCCGTGTTGTATTTTAACCTAAAAAGCTTTGTTTTGCGAAGACTCTAAGATTATTTACAGATTTATTTACCTATAAAACAATAAACATGGGTTGTTTGTAATTTAAATAAAGTGACTCAAAATTATTCAGTCAGTTTTAGTCTTATTAATGAATACGAATTTGTGTTATTGAATTTCTGGAGAATTAAGATTTTGGGGTTTTAGGAAATCTGATTGATCAGTGATTGCTATGCAGTTTGGGGAATTGAGAGGAATTGGAGAAAAAATGGCTTTTTTTTTGTTCGAGATTTTGTCGAGAAACAAGGTATTTTAATTATGTTATAACATAACCTAAAAAAATTTTTTTGTTCATAATTTTAATCAATGGTAATATGAAATTCAATTGCATATACCAGATTTTTATTTTTAATTAGGTCAATATGTTATAACATAAATATATATATATATATATATATATATATATATATATTTATAAAAATTTTTCTTTGCCAAGGAAATGTTACAATTTTTCTTTATGCCTTTAACAGACAATTACTCTCTATTTAGACTACTTAATTTTTTTATAAAAAATTTTGATTAGTTTCATATTTTTTTTGTTTTATGGTTCAAACTATGTTCGACAAAATATTTATATATTGTCTATATGGTATTTTGGATATAGTTTATTTATAATGGGTTCACAATGTTGTGCCTACATGGGATTTCTAGAATCCAGATTATGATTTTAAGCTAGTAATTAATCCTGCATCTCGCTCATTTCTTTTTTGGATAGCTTGGTACCAATTAACAATAGTCACTACGACATGACCATATGGTTAAATTTATGGTTATTGTTATCATAAGCACCTTTGGTTGAAATAGAGTTAGATAGGTTAATACAGCTAAATTTTATATAGCTATTGCCGATAGCTGTTTTTTACATATAGTTTTTTTTTTATAACCAAAATACACATTTTTGTTTTTTTTATAAACTTAGGTGATGATTTGCATCCAGAAAAGATAAATAACTTGGTGTGAATAGACTAAAGTTTTTTTAGGTAATTCTACAGAATTACTGTACAGTATGTACAAATTTTGATGAAACTTTGGAATATTTATATAGGGTGTTTTGACGGACCTGATCAGAATGTAAAGTTTTTTTTTGTTTTTATCCATGGAAAATGATTGAAACCATAGTTGTATTTTAAAGATTACTTCAAGTATACTGAATCTAACATTTCCTGGGTTAAGATTATTTTGTTTTTATGTTATTTTTTTTCTAACCTCAATTCTCGACAAAACTATTACAACATATGTAAATATTTTTTTCACTATTGTACATCCAAAGAAACAAGGTTCTAAAAAGGAAGTATGTCTCTTTTAGGTTATATTTGAACAGTAAAATCTATAATTTTATTAATACCATTTTTTTACTACCTTTTTAAGAAACTGAGTTTCAACAAAAAATTAATATTTTTTTCTTGTTTATATTTGATCATTTGTTTTTTGTTGTTTGTTTTTCTTTCTGAAACAAAATAAATGTTGAAGGTTGTAAACAAAAAGTAATCCTGATCTTTTATTTCGTTCCTGCATTGATACATTGGTAACATGGTGATAGTAAGAAAAATCTGTCACCATTGTTGTTAATTGTGTCAAAGTAAATAGAGGTTTATTATCATTTCAAAAATAGAAAATTGACAATAGTTTTCTTAAAGGAACCTCACGACCCTAAATAGCTCTTCCTAGAGTCCCTGTATGTTGACATATTTCGATATATTAGAGTCGCGACAAGCCCATCAATGTCTTTTAAAATAAAAGTACAAAACATCGGATATCTATACTCTAACAATTGTTAGAAAGAGAACGTATATCCACGCTTTATCTTACAACGAACGGCGGTAATTTAATTAATAGGAAAAATCAAAAGTCACTCAAAACCGTTGCGTTGATCAAGGCCAACACAAAAATAGAGGCCACGACCCTGAAAAAATCAGCTGTTCTCCCGGGGCTGAATTTTACATTGGGTCTTATGGGAGGTCAGACGTTTTTTTATGATATTTTCAAAATGGCACTACAGATTTTCGCAAAATTTCAGTGAAATATTCTCAGACACCATCCCGATATTCCACCAAAGGTTTGTAAGGAAGCAACATGATTAAAAGGTTAAAATCTTCAAGATTTAGCATTTCTTATTTTAAATTCAAATTATCCGCCATGTACCACATGCCAACTGTTATATTTGACATGTATTTGACTTTGTCATCTGTGATTGTCACATTTGCTTCTGCTTTAAACTAAATTTTTGTGTGAGCTAATGAAGCGGCTATGAAAAATGAAGGATTACTATACATCAAAAAAAATTGTTCTTCCAGAATAAAGTAAAAATAATCTCAAAAACGGCGTTATTAAAAAAAAAGAAATATTCATGAACCGTCATTCCAACTTCAATATTTTAAAGACAATCAGCTGTGTCGTAACGTGACCATCAAAAAAAAATCAGCCCCGGATGTGACGTCAACAAAGTGGAGGATCGTGGCCCGTCCGTTTTGATAGCCCTGCGTTGATTAAGCGACCTTAAATAAACTGACAAGGCTTGTCATGTTTGTTATTATTTGTCAAAAAGTTTCAAATAAAAGTCAGGGAAATTACACAACAGAAAAGCAAGTTTTTATTTTGAAACCATAAATTTTTAATAAAATAAATATCCTATTCCTGTTTCCTAATTAGCTGTTGTAATACATCAAATAAGAGATATCGATTTTCTAGATTTCCCAACAATTCAGAATCTTAAACAATATAGGTAAAAATGTTTATACGTTCATCAGCAAAAGTTGGATCTTATACCAAAATTTGAGAGGTAAGTGTAGCTTTTTAAAATTAAAAATAGGATTTGAAATGAAAACGGCCGGTTTGAAATTCATAAAGTTTAGTACATACGCATATGTAAAACATAAACATATAGCATCCTATTATATAACAAAAGTGTCCCGATCCCTGTTATACAGAGGGTTTTCTTTTAACTTTTTAAACGAAACTAAGTTTATAATATAAGTATTTTTTAAAATTTTTGAGAAAAACTCTTTGTCACGTCGATTTGCTTTGCGTGAGGGACATCTTTTGAGCGCTTATATAGATATAGAATATGATTCGAGTTTCGCCTTGTTTTGATGGGCTTTTGAAAATCGTTCATTATTTTTTTATTAGATAAATTGGTCGATTTTTAAAAAACAAAGCGCTTTAAAGCGGTAGATATATAAAAGCCCTAGTAAGGTGCCACTTGACTTATTTTCTTATCCAGTGGCGTAGGCAAGGGGTAGGGCGAAGATTTACCCCTAAAACATGATTTTTTCCAAAAAATCAAGATTAAAATGTATCGATTTGTGCAAATCCCCCCTCACAATCCATCTCTGTGTATCGATCTGCGCTCAAGCCCCCCTCAGGATTTATTTCTGCATACGCCACTGCCTAAATAATTTCGAAAAATTTCCCCTAGCAAACAAAATTGACGTTTCCAAGCGTTTTTTATTTCATTTGCTAAAAATTTCCACAAATCTCTATATTTCGTTCTAAAAGAAATACTCTGTGTATATACAAGTGATTTTTCTAATGTTATTTAAAAACATAATTTTTTTTAGGCCCACTTTGCACGAAGAATCAACATATCACTAAAGCAGCAAGTTGTTCCTTTAATATTTATTCCAGAAAAAAGGAACTCATCTTTCAAGAAATTCGACGAACATATGGAAAAAATTGAACTGTACAAAAAAGAAAATGACAATTTTGTTCTCCTATCAAGAACAGGAAGAATTTCTCATTTTACCACTTTTTATCTATTTTAAAACTATTTCCATCAGAAAATATTGACAAATTGATGTGACTGTCAAGTTCTTCTGTAATAACAATGAACGAATTCATTGTTAAACAATTTCTTTTTATTTTAAAAAATAGTCACAGTATACCGGTCTATATTTTAATTAATTGGTAACAGGCTGAATTTTTTTGCGTAGCTTCATTTTGCCGAGACCTCCAACTTTCCCCTCTGCGAAAATTCTTTAAAGTGATTCCTAATTGAACGCAATGTTGCCATTTACTTTTAAACACATTTTTTAAGCCACACATGGAAAAGTTAAACATTTTAGAAAAATAATCTAATTTACGAAAATACAGCCTGTTACTCATTGCTTAAAAAATAGACCGGTGTACTATGGACTAAACTATTCCAAAGCAGTTGCTATAATAATAAAAAAATCATAAACTACTTTGTTTAGGAAATAGTTAAAAAATTATGGACAAGATATGCACTTGTTATGATGTTACCGAATTATATGTTATTTTATAATTAAATATATACATAATAAAAAATTTTCTGACTTACTTCTTTAGGAAAAAACCTAAAATAATCAATCAATCAAAATAAGCTTTATTGTCCAAATTTAAAAAAATCATTGACAAAGCAGAAACAAAATATCACTTACATGTCTATATACCTGATAATATACAACTATAATATTTTGACTCAATGTAGTGACAAAAATCTGTAAAAATAATGAATTTGAGTCATAATGACATAAGTTTAAAAATTAATACATATATAAAATAAAAAATCTAGGAGAGTCTACAAACTAGGTACTTGTAACTATTAATTATCAATCACATGTTAACATAAATAGAGAACTAAACAAATAAATAAAGGCAAAACAGAGTAAAAATAAAAAACAAGTAATAAAATTAAATTTAGGGATAAAATTAAGGTATCACAGTCGGCGTCAGGTTAATATTTTTAAATTTAATGTCTAAAGTTTAAAAGTAGTAAAAATATGAATTGTTAAAAAAAAATATATAAAAGAAAATAAACATTTCGTTTACAAAAATTTAAGAAATAAATGTACAAGTACAACTAACACAAAATAAAACAACTTAAGCATAGGTAAAAAAAATAAAATATATATATAAAATAAAAAACAAATATAGGTAAATAAAACGACAATAAGGAACAAACATGATCTTTTACAGGGCAAAATGATACACACAATATGAAAAGCCAAGTCACCTTTACAAATTTTAAAACAAATAAAAAAGACAATATATATTATATATAAAACTTATAAAGTAAAATAAAAAAACCTATCTAGGCGTAAAATTCTTGCAGGCTATAGAATGCCTTGTTCAATAAAAATTGTTTTAGTTCCATACGAAAATTTGGGTAATTAGTGATATTTTTAATTTGAGCTGGTAACTTGTTAAAAATTTTGACACTCTCATAAATTACAGATTTTTTTGTGAGTGCAAGTCTAGGTATAGGCAAAGGTAGGTTGATCTCTCGTAAATCATAAAGTGACTCAGTTTCAAATCCTTGAAATTTCTTGTGCATTAGACATGCCGTTTCCAATAAAAAAATGCTTGGGACTGTTAGAATTTCATGCTTGATAAAAAGTGCTACATCCTACCTAGCACATATATCTTACTGCCCTCTTTTGCAAAATAAAAACCGATTGAATTAAGTTTTGTGTTGAATAGCCCCAGAAATCGATGCCATACCGTAGGTGAGACTCCACAAGAGCATGGTAAGCCGTTTTTGCTGAAACCAATCCTAGCTCCTACGATAGTTTTGACTATATAACAGCCCCTCGCAATTTTCCCATTTAGAACGTCTATATGACTGTCAAATTTAAGTTTTGTGTCTATGTACATTCCAAGGAATTTTACTACTTTTTTTTTCATCGAGTGTATGATTGTTAAATGAAATACTGTCAAGAGAGCATTTGAATGAAAGTATGTTGGTTTTTGTAACTTTACATATGAGATAGTTTGAATCACACCATTCCTTAACCGCAACCAAATCTTGCTCTACGATTCTTGCTAAAGTTTCTTCACTTTTGTGTTTCCAGAGAATTGTAGAATCATCCGCGAAAATCACGAACAGTCCCTGTATGTATAATTTGGCCAGGTCATTTATATAGATCAAAAATAGAACGGGTCCAAGAACTGACCCTTGTGGGACGCCATGTTCTAGTCTCAGAGTTTCGGAGTCCTCACAGTCTGAAGTCCTTACAAATTGACTTCTATCTGTAAGATATAACTCAAACCACTTAAGCTCAGTCCCCACAATCCCATAATGACTCATTTTTCGCAGCAGTACCCTGTGATTCACGCAGTCAAACGCCTGGGAAAAATCACAGAATAGTTCCGCGGCCTTCTCGCCATCATTAAGGCTAAAAAAAAGCTGTTCCAAAAACAAGAAAATGGCGTCCTGCGTTCCCTTTTTCTCCTGAAATCCGAATTGCTCTGGAGTTATGATATTTTGGTTGTTTAGATATTCAACAAGTCTAATTTTTACTACTTTCTCTATAATTTTTGAGAGTGTTGTCAACAACGAAATAGGTCGGTAATTCGATGGATTTTGATCGTCACCACTTTTAAATATCGGAACAACCACAGCCAACTTTAAACAGTGACCCGCCATAAAAGAATCATTTATGCATTGTACAAGTGCCAAAAGAGCTTCTTCTGGCAAATTTTGTAAAAACCTTTAGTGATAAATTGTCAACACCTGAGGAATTTTGTTTTTTGATATTCTTAAAAATTTGTTTAAGTTCTATTACGGTTGTTTGAGAACGTTTAAAATTTTCTGCAGGTGTAAAAGGTGGTAGAAAGCTTAGTGGGTCTTTGTTTGTCTTTATGTCACCTGTTAATTTGCCGGCTATGGTGCAGTAAAATTTGTTCAATTGAGAAGGTAAAATATTTATTTTTTTTGTATTCTTTTCTACTTTTCCTTTCGTTGATAATTTTCCAGTATTCTATATTAGAATTAGCTGCTCTGCTTATCCTTGCCTGATAGTAGTTTTTTTCGCTGCCCGTATAACTCTCTTATAAGTTTTTCTGTATAGATCATAGTAGCTATTAAACCAGTCAGAATTTGTAAGCTTTCGAATAGTGTGTAGAGATCTAACGTTTTTACCAGAAACCCTAAAACCCTTTGTTATCCACCGTTTTTTAGCTTTGACTTTGAGCTGTCGTAGGGGAAAACTTTCGTTGTACATATTCATAAGTGGTGAGGTCAGGCCTTCTGTAGAAAATAAAATATACCGAAGGACCACTCGAGATAGCTCGAGAAAAACGTGTGGGAGTTAAGAGGGACTGTATCTTTCCACAGGGCTCCGACAGGGAAAAAAGAGCCTAAAACTTATTTACTAAAAATAGCGTAGCAATGAAAAATTATCAAGAAACGACTTACCCTTAGATGTCTTTTGTAGCTACTTGGCTGGCCAGCCCGATTATACGCGAAGTACCAGACTCTCCATTGTTCTATAGTTCAAAATGTTCCAAACACTAATATCTAATAAACTAAAGCGTAAAATTAATAGTTTCCACAATTTAAATATAAAATAATAGCGGTGCGGTGACTTTCTTTGCACGTGGCGCGTGGTTGAGTTGTTCTCGCAGACAATCGGCGTTTGCGTCTGCTAGGCCGAATTTAGCCGCTTATCTCAAATCCTTCATTGCTGGAAGAAGCGCGCGAAGTTTTAATTTAAAATATGGAAAGATATAGCGTAAAGTAAATCAAAATAATATTCTAAAAACGCTTGTAAGCGTAGAAAATGTAACCCAAAAATATTTAAAAACTAAGAGAGATAGCTTCTCTAATTTTAAGTGAAAATTAGAGAATATAATTATTTACAAAAATAAAAACAAGTTGGGAAACTTGTTCATTCGGCCCACCAAAATGAGCATCATTTTTCGGTAGGTGAATCTGAATCAATTGGAAGGGGGCAAAGCTTGACTAAAGGTCGCTTAAAGATACCGGACGCGGTACGAACATTTGCCACCCTAGCGTGCCCATCAGGCCCTTTAAAAATTTCAATAATGCGACCTACCCGCCATTGAAGGGGCGGTGATAACTCGTCTTTGATAAGAACGAGGGTACCTATTTTTGGCTCTGCGCATGGTTCCAACCATTTATTTCGTACTTGAAGGGTATGTAAAAATTCTTGGCTCCAACGACGCCAAAAATCGGCTTGTATTCGTTGGACCAAGTTCCATCGCGATAACCGATTCTCAGGTTTACTTGAAAAATCTTCGTCAGGAACAGAAACTAAAGGTCCATGTGTTAAAAAATGTCCCGGTGTTAAAACCTGTAGATCGTTACAGTCGGTAGATTGCGGGGTCAAGGGGCGAGAATTTAAAATCGCCTCAATTTGACAAAGAACTGTGTACAACTCCTCATAACTCAGAATTTGCGAGCCAATGGTACGAATTAAGTGAGTTTTTACTGATTTTATCCCTGACTCCCAAAGACCGCCGAAGTGGGGAGCCGATGGAGGGATAAAATTCCAGGCGATAGCTTGTTGCGTGCAAGCATTTCTTGCAAGATCAAGCAATTCTTTGCTGGATTTAACGAAATTTGTGCCATTGTCTGAAAAAAGAGTTTTTATGTAACCTCTTCGGGCAACAAAGCGACGTAGCGCAGCTAAAAAAGCGTCCGAAGTTAGATCTGACACTAACTCGAGATGTAAAGCTTTAGTATTTAGACAAATAAAAAGGCAGATATATGCTTTTTGTGTTTTTACACCTCTGTGTTTACTGAGAGTGATAGGTATAGCACCACTAAAATCTACTCCACTAAAAGTAAAAGGCTTTTGTGGAATCAAGCGGTAGGACGGAATTTGTCCCATGATTTGCTCATAAGAATGCGGTTTGACGCGAAAGCAACGAACACATTTGGATAAAACCGTTTTAATTAAGCGTTTGGCAGATAAAATCCAAAAAATTTGACTAATGAGATATTGGACTGTTTGCACTCCGACATGCAAATATTTTTTGTGCATATATTCAATAAAAATATAAGAAAGTCTACTTTCCTTGGGTAAAAGAAGAGGATGTTTTTGTCCGTAAGAAATAGTCATGGCTTGTTGAATGCGTCCTCCAACTCTTATAAGACCATCCTGGTCTAAAAAGGGATTCAATTTTTGTATGGGTTTTATGCATTTTTTCTGGTTTTGAAGGTTATGAATTACTTCAGAAAAGTATTTTTGTTGTTCGTGCTTAGCCAAACATTTTAAAGCGTTAAAGAGATCGATATAATCTATATTTGTCTTTTTTCTGACGTCTGCGGATAGTCTACAATTATTTATGAATCGTAAACTGCGGGCTAAAAGTAGTTGAATAGCGTAAAAATCGGATTTATTATTTAAAAGCGAATCTAAAAAATTTTCCGTTGTTCGGTCACAAGAAATCAGAGCAACATTTTTTCGTTCCTCAGTCTCTAAACTGTCATTTATTTTGACTTGCGGGGTTTTTGTTGGCCATTTATCGAAAGATTCTTGTAAAAAACTAGGGGCGGCCCACCATAGGGGATGATTTAAAAGCTCACTCGGCGAGCAGCCGCGGCTGGCTACATCGGCACTATTGAGAAAGGTGGGGGTATATAACCAACATTCTGGATTAATATTATCTTGGATAAGACTAACACGATTTGCGACAAAAGTTTTCCATTTACTTGGATGGGATTTTATCCAGTGTAAAACAACCATTGCGTCCGAAAAAGCGTAAATATTATTTATTGTGAACCTTTTTATGAAGATATCATATGTGTATTTTAAGACCTCAGATAAAAGAGTAGCGGCTAGAAGTTCTATTCTCGGAATACTAACAAATTTTTTAAGTGGAGCGATGCGACTTTTCGCAAGAACAAAATATATGTGATATTTAGCGTTTCGTAAGACACGTAAGTATATTACGCATGCGTACCCTCGTTCACTCGCATCACAAAAACCACAGAGATCGATGGATTCGGCGTTTGTGATGTCAATGTGGCGGGGTAAACTAAATTTTTCTAAAACTTGAAATTCAGATTGATAGAGTGTCCACTGACGAACTATTTCTAAAGTAGGCGTGGCGTCCCAGGAAATACCAAGTAACCAAATTTGTTGAATCAAATATTTTAAAGTGAATGTTACTGGGGTAAGATAACCATGGGGGTCATAGCAGCGTGCTAAAAAAGAGAGAAGCGTCCTTTTTGTACAGCTTTGCTGATTAGGTAATATGTTAAATCGAAACTCGTCGTATGAAGGATGCCAGCACAGGCCTAAGACCTTAGTGACGTCATCCGAATCGAGAGATAAAACTGCGGGGTTGACTAAGGAGGGATCTAAATGAGAGATCACTTCTGAGCGATTGCTAGACCATTTGTGTAATTTCAAGCCAGCGTTTCCTAACAATTCCGTAAGCTCATGCTGCAAATTTAACGCCTCTTGAACCGTTTTACATGAAGTAGTGACGTCATCAATATAGGTATCGTTAAGTATAACTTGAGCAGCGTGAGGGTAGTTATCATATTCGGACTCAGCTAAGTGCTGAAGGGTGCGTAAAGCGAGATATGGTGAACAGTTCACTCCGTAAGTGACAGTTCGTAGTTTAAAAACGGAAACTTTTTCATTAGGGTTAAACCGCCAAAATATTTTTTGGTATTTTTGATGATCAGGGTTGATATTTATACCACGATACATTTTTTGAATATCGCAGGTGAGCGTCACAGGGTTAAGGCGAAAATGTAATAATATTTGAATAATATCTTTTTGTAGTTTTGGACCCGATAATAATACTTGATTAAGCGAAATATGCGTAAAAGGGTCAGTAATACTCGCATTAAAAACTACCCTTGTCTTAGTAGTGATAGCTTCATTTTTAACAACAGCGAAATGTGGAATAAAATAGCTGTCTGAATCGTCTTCTTTTTCTGAGTCATAGTCCATATGACCCAATTCCAAATATTCATTCATAAATTTAGAATATTCACAATACAAGTTTTTATCGCGAAGCAGTTTTTTTTTCTAAAGATAAGAAACGATTTAGCGCGACTTGTTTGATTCCAGGAAACTGCGGTGGATTGTCAAATGTGCGAAAGGGAAGGGAGACAGTATACCGGCCGTCTTGATTACGCGACACGCTCTGTTTAAAATAATTTTCACAAATTTCATCCTCTGGTTTCAAATGAGTTTTTTGTGGGACGCAGTCGGTTTCCCAAAATTTTGAAATTAATTGCGAAAGCGAGTCATTTTCATTTTGACAAAAAAGAGCATTAATTGGCGGGGTAGAAATTAAGGGTTGATTTATTTGTCCCATCAGAATATAGCCGAAAATAGTTCCCATAGCAAAGGGATGATTTGGATCATCGCTAGCGATTTTTTCACCCTGTATAATTAGTGGAAATAGATCCATACCAATTAGTAAATTTACAGGCGAAGGGTTGTAAAAAGTGGGATCTGCTAAGGGTAAATTTTTTATAAAATGCCAATTTTCTGTATTTATTTTTACTGACGGTAAATCAGTACAAACCTTTTGCAAAATAATCGCTTGCGTGGACACAAAAATATCTGGTTTTTGAAAATTACAAATTTTAATAAAAATCGATCCTAGATCAGAAGTAAGAGAGTTGCCTCCAACCCCCTGTATATTTGAACATAAGGGTTGTCTGGGAAGGCCCAATTGTTGCGCTAATTTTTGAGAACAGAAAGTGTTTTGCGAACCGCTGTCTAAAACGGCTCTAACTGTTTGAAAGTGACCGCGGACATCTTGAATTTTTACTAGGATAGTTGACAATAAAACTTGCGATTGCGCAGAAATAAAACCACAATGCGTGGGGTTAGAACCCGAAGGAGTTGCGATTGGTACTTGTGAATTAGAAGACGTCGAAGTAAAATTGTTATTATTTTGAGTAGAGTAATTTTGAAGCGGACACCCAGTAGCCGGGGATCTAAAACTTTGCTGACTGGCCAAGTAACCACGTGGTGAACTATTTGGAGATGCGTTGGGAGACATATTAGAGAGATTTTGTGAGAAATTCACGTTAGCATCAAAATGTGATCTATTTTGATTTTGAGAATTAGCGTAATTATAATTTCGCTCAAAATGAATTAATGAGTGGTGTCTTTGATTACCAGGGCAATAGCGACATGAGCGTAGACTTTGACAAGAATTTGTTGAATGTATTGAGCTTAAACAATTTAAACATAGTTTCTTATTTTTAGCGTAAGAATAGCGTTCGTAGGGAGATTTACCTTTAAATGCGTTACATAAATATATTGAATGTGTGTTAGAATCACAAAAAGCGCATCTATCTTTAGAATGAGTATTTTCCGTACCAAGGAGCGTTTTTGTATAATAAGGCGAGGCGTTATTTTTATAAAACTGTTTATTATTTTTAAATCTATTTTTAGATTGTAGCGAATAAAGCGAATTACATTGACTTTCAAGAAAATTATAAATTTCTTGATATTTGGGCATTTCATTAGACCTAGAATTAGCTAGTTCAAAGCGCGAAAGTAGTACCTCAGGCAATTTATCTAGTAAAATGTTGGCGAGCGGAAAACACCATTGATCAGTGTCGTAATTTAGAGTTTTTAAAGCCTCAATGTTTTCTGAAAAAACATCAAGCAGCGTGCGTAGCGTTTCTGGATTGTCGTCTTTGAGAGCGGGAAAATTATACACGGAGCGCCAATAAGTTTGAGCCGATAAGCGGGGGTTATGATAGCGTTTTAGAAGCGTATTGTAAGCGATTATATAATTAGCGTCGGTTATTTGTAAGTGTTTAACTACGTTTAAAGGCGGTCCTTTTAGGTAGGACAGTAACAAATTAAATTTAGCGTTTGTAGGAATACTAGGATTATTGTGTACAGAACTATTGTACATATCTAGAAAGGTTGGAAACTTAGTGATGTCGCCATGAAATTCGACAATGCGCAGTCTTGGCATTAAAGACGCCATAAAGCGGTCTGGATCAGAAGAATTTGAAATTTGCGTTAAGTTTTGAGGTTGAGGAGCTTCAATTTTCACCTCAAATAGTTGTTTTTGAATTCTTTTAATATCATAGAAGCTGTCGTCAAACTGAGTAAGGCGTTCATTTTCTTCTTCCAGTCTCTCCGGACTTGCCGAATAAGCCTCTATTATTTGATTTTGATAAATAAAAAATGTTTTTTTCATTTCATCAAGGTCGATAAGTCGAACCTGTAAACACGGTTTTTTTGTATCATCCGTTAGGCAAGCATTAGCTAAGTTATGAAGAGTATTAATGCGATTATGTTGCACATTACGGAGTGCTTCTAACTTCTTAAGTTGCGTACTCATTGTGATGTTTTTAAAAAATTCCGTTAACACAGGTGAACGATTAGTTTCCGAAATTTTTAATATTTAAAAATTAAAAGCGTTTAAAAAGAAAAGAGAATAGGCGATAAAAAATGTAAACAAGTCTCATTTACCTCTTAATATCTTTGTGTTGGAAACTTTTCCTACGTGCATTCGACGCCAAGCCAAAAAGAGGTAGGAAATGCGCGAAAACAATGCGCGTTCGGTACTTTTTTACTTGTTATTTTTACTGCGAGCACAGCAAAAAGAGCAAGGTCAGCGTATTTATTAAAAATTTTATTTTTAACAAAATGCGATTTAGACTTTAATTTTTCCCGGGGTCCTGTTATCCGGTTCGAAGGACCAAATGGTGAGGTCAGGCCTTCTGTAGAAAATAAAATATACCGAAGGACCACTCGAGATAGCTCGAGAAAAACGTGTGGGAGTTAAGAGGGACTGTATCTTTCCACAGGGCTCCGACAGGGAAAAAAGAGCCTAAAACTTATTTACTAAAAATAGCGTAGCAATGAAAAATTATCAAGAAACGACTTACCCTTAGATGTCTTTTGTAGCTACTTGGCTGGCCAGCCCGATTATACGCGAAGTACCAGACTCTCCATTGTTCTATAGTTCAAAATGTTCCAAACACTAATATCTAATAAACTAAAGCGTAAAATTAATAGTTTCCACAATTTAAATATAAAATAATAGCGGTGCGGTGACTTTCTTTGCACGTGGCGCGTGGTTGAGTTGTTCTCGCAGACAATCGGCGTTTGCGTCTGCTAGGCCGAATTTAGCCGCTTATCTCAAATCCTTCATTGCTGGAAGAAGCGCGCGAAGTTTTAATTTAAAATATGGAAAGATATAGCGTAAAGTAAATCAAAATAATATTCTAAAAACGCTTGTAAGCGTAGAAAATGTAACCCAAAAATATTTAAAAACTAAGAGAGATAGCTTCTCTAATTTTAAGTGAAAATTAGAGAATATAATTATTTACAAAAATAAAAACAAGTTGGGAAACTTGTTCAATAAGTGTTCTTTGAAAAACTTGTATCGAATTTGCTGTGTTTTGAATAGTTTCCCAGTTAATCGTACTTGCCAGATGTCTGAGAGTACTAGTATCAACATTCAAAACTTCAAAGCGATCTAAAAAGGTTTTGTGAGCAAGTATCATTGTACCTCCGTAGCCATTATTTCTACAAAAACTAGATAGAACTTGGTACTCATCCATAACACACAGCTCCTCTTCCCTCAGCCAGTGCTCTGTCAATAATACAAAAGCTGGAATTTCCTTTAATTCGTTGAGCAATACAAATAAATCATCCATCTTTTCCCGCGATGACTGAATGTTTAGTAAAAACAAAAATAGTGAAACACCTCTACTGTTTTTAGAAATATTGTTAGTAACGGTAGTATGTTGCACTTCGTAGTTATTTTCTACAATAAAAAATGTTTCAAAACTATTTCGGCTATTTTTTTCAGCAATTCTTTTTTTCGCGACATGGTATTCTTTATATCTCTAACAAAGGTATATAGTTTAATGTTGATCTGGTCGATGAATCTATTTAGCATCATCCTGTTTCTCCACAAAGGTAGTGATAGAACGATAAGATTTGTCTTTGTGCCCTATTCTGACAAGCATTTAAAATGAAATGATAAAACAGAAAATGAAAATGTTGATTTTAATACTGGATTTATTTTACTGGACCGCACCCCCGGTATACATACATATCTATCTACTACTCTATATTGGGCCCTCTGTATTGGGAGGCCTTATTAATTTTCCATTGCTAATTTTCAATAGAGTAATATACTCATACCACGCCAATGAAAATAACATAACCTAGACGCAAATTCAAGAATGACATTGATGGGCTTGTCGTGACTCTAATATATGCTAAAATATGTCAACATACAGGGACTCTAGCTCTTCCTAGCCGAGGTAAATTTGAGGTATATTAAAACAACATCAATAATATACAAAAAGTTATATTATATAAAAAAAATAATATGACTACGTTCTTTTTGATAGAAAAATTAAGAATTTAGGGAAATGTTGTCATTTTTTTTTGGTGTGTTGACTTCTTGGGTTCAGAGGAAAAGTTTTGGAAACTTTAAAATCTATTTAATTTGAACATTGTTTACCTACTTAACTGAATTTGACTTAAAATAATTTTTTTATATATTTGAAGATTGTTTGATATCTATTTTTCTGAATTTAATTTGATAATATAATTTAATTATTTATCTTGATCTTGAATATTGTTGACAATGGCTTTTATTGTGAATGCTTTACATGCTAGTGAGGTAGAATATGAGCTGAAGATTAGGGAGGTTGAACCTACAGGGAATGTTGACAGTAAAAGAATAATTTTGCAGGGCCTTCTGTCTCAAGAAAATGCAAACCGTAGTTTTGCAACGATAAAAAATCTCTTTACTTTTAGTGACGACCATACCCAAATTAAGGGAACTTTAGATAGTTTAAAACAAAAAATTGATTCATTTACGGGTTCTAAACAAACGGCTAAATATAAAGAAATCACTACTCGACTTCACCATGTTTCGGGTAGAATATCGAGAATGAATTGTGAGACAGAAAATCAATGTAGCTCTAGACAAGACCTTTATGTCAAATGTCTAACTTTAGAAGGGACCCTGGAAAATAAATTGTTAGCTGCAACTTCGACTCCTAATATTCAGTCTGCCAATATTATACCTCCGAATCCTTTTCAAAGTTCTATACCAGTCTATAAGTGGGATCTTAAAAAATTTTTGGAAAAAGTCGAAACGTTGAGAATCTCTTGAAACTGTTCATTTGATGAACTTTTTGCCTCTGCCAGTGATCTTTTTGATGGTCAAGCTTGGTGGCATAATAATCACAAGAAAAATCGTTTTTCTAATTGGGAGGACTTGGTGGAAAAGCTTAAACAAACTTATTTACTTAAAAATCATGATAAAAATTTAAAAATAGAGATTAGCTCACGTAAACAGGGTTATAAAGAGAATGTTTCAGTTTTTATTGATTCAATGGAGGGATATTTTAATAGATTTAATTGAATTAGAATGAATTTATTACCTGATTATGTCAGAGGTTTGGCCCTAAATGACATTTCTTCAATGGATAAATTGACAAAACTTTGTAAGAAATTAGAGGAATCTTTACAAGTGACTAATCAATTTCGGAATTTCGGCTTTAAAAATAGCATAGCATAATAGACTTAAATCGCCCTTCATTTTCAGGGAATCTTGGTTCTATGTCACAAGACAATAGAAGTACACGGTTACGTGTTATAATTGTTTGAGGAAAGGGCATAAATATCAAATATGCAGACAACCTAAAACACTTTTTTGTTATTCCTGTGGCTTAAAAGATTTTTCTAAAATAAATTGCCCACAGTGTAAAAAAAATAATATTTCAAAAAACGGAGAAAGCTCCAGTGGTTTAAGCCGTCAAACAACCGCAGCAACGGCTACTGGAATCCAAAACCATTCTCAAAGAACTTTCAATCAAACAAAATGAAAACAACCTCTAAAAAACAATCAAAATTAAATTCAATTCAATTTGTCAATTCTCAACCTAATAATACCTTACAAAATAATTCAAAAAATTTTATGCTTAACAATAATAGTAATGATTTTAAAAATTTACTAAATTTTTCTAACCTTTACATAATAAAAGTCAAACAAATAATTATATTTCTAAGCCAGAAAATAAGTCTTTTTCGAGTCAGTCGATTAGTCCTTTGTTTATTAAAAGAGAATTTGACCTTATTTGAATATTAGCATTTATACTAAGAAGCTTTTGTCATTAGTTGATAGTGGAAGTTGCTCTTCTATTTTAGGTTCTGATGGCTTATATATTTTAAATTCACTAAATCTTTCTTTATCAACTGATTTGTCTTTTCATGTTACAACTGCAGATGGACAGCAGCAGAATGTTGTAGGTTTTGTGTGGGTACCTGTCACATTAAATAATATTACACGCCCAATAAAACTTTTGGTTATTCCATCGCTTAAGCACACACTAATTTTGGTGTTGATTTTTTGAAAAGTTTTGGTTTAAGCGTCAATTTTAAGAATTTGTCCTATACTTCAAATCCTACAATCTGTGCAGTAAATACTCTACACAGTGCTAAAGAATTAACTGATGTACAACAAAATGAGCTTTTTGAAATTATGGAGTTGTTTAAATCTATTGCCCCTGACGATAGGTTAGGGCGTACTCATTTAATGACACATAAAATTGATACAGGCACAGCTGAGCCTGTGAAACAGAGGCAATATGCACTATCTTATGCAATGAATAAAATTTTACATGAGGAAGTTGATAAAATGTTGGCATTAGACATTATAGAACCTTCTGATTCTCCTTGGTGTTCACCAGTTTGGCTTGTCAAAAAGGCGGATTCATCTTTTCGTGTAGTTTTTGATGGGAGAAAAATAAATAAACTTTGTTCAACGTCAAGTTATCCTATGCCATTAATAGAAAACATAATTTCAAAAGTTCGAGATGCTAAGTATTTAACTTCAATTGATTTAAAACAAGCTTTTCATCAAATACCTCTTGATGAGGATTCTAAACCTAAGACAGCTTTTGCAGTTCATGGAAAAGGTCTTTGTCATTATAAAACTTTACCATTCGGTTTAAACAATAGTGCTCAAGCGATGTGTAAATGAATGGATATTGTTATTGGTCCTGCTCTAGAACCTAACATATTCTATTTTATTGATGATTTAATTTGCGTTTCTAGTGATTTTGAGACACATTGTGATGTATTACGTAAGCTTTTTCAACGTCTGAAAGATGCCAACTTAACTATAAATTATAAAAAGTCCCAGTTTTGCAGACAATCAAGGTCAATCTATTAAATGGACTCCTGAAGCAGAAAAAGCTTTTCAGGATATTAAAGTTGCTTTAACCACAGCACCTGTGCTTGCTACTCCTGATTATACTAAACCTTTTATTTTAATGTGTGATGCTTCCGATACAGGAGTAGGCTGTTGTCTTTATCAGGAAGAAGACGATCTAGAACATCCGATTGCGTATGCCAGTAAAACGTTAAATAAATGTCAAAGAAAGTATACAACTACTGAGAAAGAACTTTTAGCAATTATATTTGGTGTAGAGAAATTCCGTTGTTATATTAAGGGTACTCATTTTACTGTCCATACTGATCATAGTTCTTTAACTTGGCTTTTTAATATGAAAAATCCTAGTCCACGTATAGCTAGATGGATTGTTACTTTATCTCAACATTCTTTTGATATTGTTCACAGAAAAGGTACATGTAATACTGTGGCTGATGCTCTGTCTAGAGGTTTAGAGGATGCAGCTGTCTTAAATTTAACTTTTTTAACATTGGATAATTGGTATAAAAATATGATAAAGAATGTACAATCAGATCCTGATAAGTATCCTGCTTTTAAGGTTGAAAATAATATTTTGTATAAACATGTTCTTGCTAAGTACAATTTTGATGGTAATATCTCAAACTGGAAAGTAGTTGTTCCTACTGCACATAGAAAAGAACTTTTGAATAAATACCATAATGAACCTACTTCAGCACATTTTGGCATCTCTAAAACTTTATCGAGAATATCTGAACTCTATTATTGGCCTAATATGCGCCAAAGTGTTTATAAGTATATAAGAAAATGTAAAATCTGTGCTTAATGTAAACCTGGTCACTTACCACAGGCAGGTCTTATGGGGGAGTATAGAAACATAAACTTTCCATTTCAAATGATTTCCGCTGATTAATTGGGACCTTATCCTCGTAGTAAAGGCGGTTATCAGTATCTTCTTGTTGTAGTAGATTGGTTTACTAAATACCCTATAGTTCATCCTCTCACTAAAGCAACATCTCAGTCTATTATTAAATTTATAGAAAATCAAATCTTTCTTGTATATGGTGTGTGCCAAATTTTCTGTTGCGATAATGGAAGCCAGTTTATTGCAAAGGTTTTTAAAGACTTTATGGCAAAATATAATGTTCAGAAAATTTTTTATAATGCGATATATCACCCTCAGATAAATCATACAGAGAGAGTAAACAGAAGTATTGTAACTGCTATAAGAGAGTATATCCATGAGAATCATAAGTCTTGGTGCGAAAAGATCTATGAGATTGCACAGGCAATTCGATTGGCAAAACATGATATTACTGAATTTTCTCCTTCATTTTTAAACTTTGATCGAAACATTCCTGTCAGTGGTGATTATTATGGTCTTATTTCAGAAAATCCGACCAATAAGTTAGAAATCTCTAAGAAAGTTCATAATCTAGACACAGTACAAGAACTCCCACAAATTTTTGAGGATGTTCGAAAAAGACTGTATAATTCTTATAAAAAGAGCAAACAACGTTATGACCTGCGCAGTAGAGACGTAGAGTATTTTATTGAGGATTACGTTTGGAAGAAAAACTATGTTCTCTCTAATGCGGGAAATAATTTTGTTGGCAAACTTGCACCTAACTTTATTCCTTGTGTAATTATTAGAAAACTTTCAAAATTAGTTTATGGCCTGAAAGACAGGAATGGTAGTGATTTGGGTAATTATCATGTATCTGATATAAAACCTGATGTTACACAGGAACTGGATTCTGATGATTGGACAGAATCAGAAAGTGATATCCCTGACTAATGTTCACCTTTTTTTTTACCCTAACTTTGTCTAACTCTTTTTGTAGTATTTTATGTAACTATTTTTTTTAAGTTTTAAATTTTTGGTGGTACCTGAACTGGACCTTCTATCTTTATTCCAGTCAGTTACTGAAGGGTGAGTGGTGGAAGACATGACAAGACATGGCAGACGGACAGACAGACATGACAATGATGAAATGACATGACATATAGCTCGAATATTTAGTGAAATTCTGTGCCTAAATAATTCGAAGCGTGTTTTTCTTTTTTCTTGAAATTACTTTTAACTTTTAATTATTTTTAATGTATTAACTTTTGAGATTTTTTTACAAAATTTTTTCACTTAACTTTTGTAATTTTTTATATAAAAAAAATACTGTATTTTGTGATCTGGTTCCCATGGTTTGCACAGATTTTGCAGATATAGTTTTTTTCTTGTCTAGCTGAAGGCTAAGGGACCATATTTTAATATGACCTTCGGAAGGCGATTTTTTTTTCTCCTTTCTTTGTTTCAATTTTTTAAAAGAAAAAAATTCTCGTCCTGCTGTAAACATTAAGGAGTGCATGTTTATTTAAATGAGGTGTGATCTACAGAAAACTATTTGTTTTGCTGTGGACAATATAGGAGTGCATACTTTTATTTAAATAAATATGATTTACAGAGAACAATATTTAAAAAATTTCATTCATTTTTTAAATTTTTTATATTTCAAGAAAAAAGAAGTATTTTAAGATTATTTTTCTTGCATTCAATTTTTTTTTATTAAAAAAACATAACAATGGAACATTTTTTTCAATTGATTTAAATCTTCCATTTAAAGTTTTTCATATATTTCTGGTAACACATTAGATTTCTTTTTCAACTTCTATATTTTTGACATCAGATTAATTTTTCTTACAGACACTAAGTTTCTAAATTTTTTTTACAAACCCGGATGTGTCGATTTAAATTGAGTAATAACTTCAAAATTTTGTAATTTGAATCCCACTAGGTAATATTATTGTAAATGAAAGTACAATGTCCTTACAAAATATTGCTGTATTACTTAGTTTTAAGTTTTTTTTATATATAAAAGTGAGTTTCATATTGTAAAACTTGCACATAAGTTTAAGTATGTGCTGGCGCCCATATAATTTTTTTTTATTATTTAAGTAAAATTGTATATCACTTAATGTTTTAGAGATAGTTCCTGACCAAGCATATTTCTTTTATAATTTTTGGAATTTGATAGTTTTTTTTGAAAATATTAACAGAAAAAAAAAATTAAATAAATTTAATTTTTTTTTAACCGACTATAGAGAGTGTGTTACGAATAAAATTACATTTTTTTCCTAACGCGTTTTTGCTAAGTGAATTGAAATATTTGTTTTTAAAAAATAACCTCTAGCGACATCTTACGTGAGAGAGTTTAATTAGAATATTTAGAAAATAAACCGGTGACTTGCACACTATCTATCCGTAGTCTGGTTAAGCTCGAGATTATTGATTTTATGCAGCGATCTAACTGCTGGGAGAGGTTCATTTTGAATATGTTTCAGTTTTGGAACAGGATCGAGTGAGTTGTCTGTCACTTTTTTGTCATTGGGGTGAAACAGGGATAGAAAGAATTTTCTGGTTGTTCAACTTGTACGATAGACATTGCGTAATTGGCCGTGTTGTATTTTAACCTAAAAAGCTTTGTTTTGCGAAGACTCTCAGATTATTTACAGATTTATTTACCTATAAAACAATAAACATGAGTTTTTTGTAATTTAAATAAAGTGACTCAAAATTATTCAGTCAGTTTTAGTCTTATTAATGAATACGGATTTGTGTTATTGATTTTCTGGAGAATGATGATTTTGGGGTTTTAGGGAATCTGATTGGTCAGTGATTGCAGTTTGGGGAATTGAGAGGAATTGGAGAAAAAATGGCTTTTTTTTTGTTCGAGATTTTGTCGAGAAACAAGGTATTTTAATTATGTTATAACATAACCTAAAAAAATTTTTTTGTTCATCAAGCATGGCTTGAAATTTTTTTTATAGGATAAATTAGAACTTTGCTCTAATTTTAATCAATGGTAATATGAAATTCAATTGCATATACCAGATTTTTATTTTTAATTAGGTCAATATGTTATAACATAAATATACATATATATATATATATATATATATATATATATATATATATATTATAAAAAATTTTCTTTGCCAAGGAAATGTTACAATTTTTCTTTATGCCTTTAACAGACAATTATCTCTCTATTTAGACAACTTAATTTTTTTATAAAAAATTTTGATTAGTTAGTTCATATTTTTTTTGTTTTATGGTTCAAACTATGTTCGACAAAATATTTATATATTGACTATATGGTATTTTGGTTATAGTTTATTTATAATGGGTTCACAATGTTGTGCCTACATGGGATTTCTAGAATCCAGATTATGATTTTAAGCTAGTAATTAATCCTGCATCTCGCTCATTTCTTTTTTGGATAGCTTGGTACCAATTAACAATAGTCACTACGACATGACCATATGGTAATTTAAGGTTATTGTTATCATAAGCACCTTTGGTTGAAATAGAGAGACAGGTTAATACAGCTAAATTTTATATAGCTATTGCCGATAGCTGTTTTTTACATATGGTTTTTTTTTATAACCAAAATACACATTTTTTTTTTATAAACTTAGGTGATGATTTGCATCCAGAAAAGATAAATAACTTGGTGTGAATAGACTAAAGTTTTATTTGGTAATTCTACAGAATTACTGTACAGTATGTACACATTTTTATGAAACTTTGGAATATTTATATAGGGTGTTTTGACGGACCTGATCAGAAAATAATTTTTTTTTTTGCTTTTATCCATGGAAAATGATTGAAACCATAGTTGTATTTTAAAGATTGCTTCAAGTGTACTGAATCTAACGTTTCCTGTGTTAAGATTATTTTGTTTTTATGTTATTTTTTTCTAACCTCAATTCTCGACAAAACTATTACAACATATTGTCATAAAATAGTTTAAAATTTAATTAAACCACTATAAAAACGTAGCAATAATCAATATTGCTGAGTATGCACAAATTTCGTCTATAAAAGCCGATGCAGGAAAATAGACCGGCATCACTCTTACAAGTGATCAACCCAGTACACCACTGAAATATGTGGTCCCTACTAACCCAGGACACCACTGAAATATGTGGTCCCTACTAACCCAGGACACCACTGAAATATGTGGTCCCTACTAAACATAACCAAGTAAAACCCCACTATGGTGGTTAGGCTTTATGGCCCATAAGGCCGACTCTTTCCGGCCTATAAGGTCTATTCCTTATGGCCCCTAGGTCAACTCTCCCCAACCAGCATCCCCCCTTATTACATTATTTAATTTGGCATTCTATTCTTGTTAACCTATTTTATGTATATACAATACACGTATAAAAGTGGATTCTTTATACTTAATTTTCATATTCCCCTTAATCCCTCAGTCACAAGGCACTAAATAACAAACCTTGTGACATATATGGTAGAGAAACCACTTGTCACAAATATAGTCGTGACAATATGTAAATATTTTTTTTCACTAATGTACATCCAAAGAAACAAGGTTCTAAGGAAGTATGTCTCTTTTAAGTTATATTTGAACAGTAAAATCTATAATTTTATTAATATCATTTTTTTTACTACCTTTTTAAGAAACTGAGTTTCAACAAAAAATTAATATTTTTTCTTGTTTATATTTGATCATTTGTTTTTTTTGTTTGTTTTTCTTTCTGAAACAAAATAAATGTTGAGGGTTGTAAACAAAAAGTAATCCTGATCTTTTATTTCGTTCCTGCATTGATACATTGGTAACATGGTGATAGTAAGTAATTGTGTCAAAGTAAATAGAGTTTTATTATCATTTCAAAAATAAAAAATTGACAATATTTTTCTTAAAGGAACCTCACGACCCGAAATAGCTCTTCCTAGCCGAGGTAAATTTGAGGTATATTAAAACAACATCAATAATATACAAAAAGTTATATTATATAAAAAAAATAATATAACAAACAAAAAGCTTATATATAACACCATTGTAAAAAGTATTATTACATACGGCTCAGAAGTATGGCCAATCAAAGATGGAACAGAAAAAATGCTTTCCGCTACGGAGATGGACTATTGGAGAAGAGCAGCAGGGAAATCAAAAAGAGAAAGAGTTACAAATCAAAGAATAAGAGAAATTATGACAGTGGGTGAACGCAACGATTATAAACACACAGGATTGCTTATTTCCAGCTAACTCTATGTTAGCGAGACGAACACTGCCTGCTTACGTCACCAGCGGACCAGTTGCTTTCTTTGTATTGAGAGTTCGTGTGATTTTAAGGTGTTTTGGATGTTTTTACCTCCGTTTTTTTGCGTTTTTTCATTAATTTGACGGTGTGGTTGACTATTTAGGAGGTAAATCTGAGGGCACGGCAGTGCCACGTCAAGTTCACGCCCCGTACGATCTTTTCTTGAAACATTTCAGCCGATATTTGACCTATCTAAAACTCTACTTCGGAATAAGCTACGAATCTCAAACTTTGCACAGTCGTAGATCTCCATGGAGTTAACAATCCCCACCCAGGCAAAAAGTACTAAAGTAGTATAGATCATCAAAATTCTACTGTACTTCCAGACACGCTACAAAGCTGAAATTTGGCAGACTGATAGAAATTATAACCAAACCCCTGGAAAAAATCAAAAACCCCCAAATTCTAATAATTTGCTCCCCTCCCCTATACATGTCAATTTATGTAAAATAACATTGCCCACTTCCAGAAATGGCAGACTGATAGGAACTATGATAAAACTATAGAAAAAAATTTAAAAACCCCAAAATTCTAATTTACTTCTCTCCCCTATAAATGTAAAGTAAAATTGTCCACTTCCAGATACGCTCGAGAGCTGAGATTTGGAAGGCCAATAGGAACTATGATAAAACTATAAAAGAAAATTAAAAAACCCCAAAGTTTAATTAGCTTCCCTTCCCTATAAATGTAAAGTTATGTAAATTAGCATTGTCCACTTCCAAAAACGCTAGAGAGCTGAGCTTTGGAAGACTGATAGGAACTATGATAAAACTGTAGAAAAAATTTTAAAAACACTAATATTTTAATTTACTTTCCTTCCCTATAAATGTAAAGTTATGTAAAATTAATATTGCCTACTTCCAGGAACACTAGAGAGCTGAGCTTTAGAAGGCTGATAAGAACTATGATAAAACCATAGGAAAATATAAAAAAAACTCAACATTTTTAATAAGGCATTGCAAAAGTTTTGAACAATATCCCCCATATTTTATTACTTTAAAACTTAAATATTACCCAAATCCTTTAAAAAAGAAGTGAAATCATAACAAAAACATTTTATGTAAAAAAAACCAAGTACGCGAAAGTGGTATTCCGTAAAAAGAATTGAGATAAAAGTAAAGCCAAGTTCTACAATACAAATTTCAAAATGAATGGTTCTTACTAGTTTGGAAATATTTTTCTAAACTTTGCTATTCCAGCCCAACTTCTTTACGTTTAATTTCCTAAGAGTCATTGGCAGCCGTAATAGCGACATTTTGTAATTTCGACATTTTGTAATTTCGACATTTTACCTTTCGACATATTGTAACTTCGACATTTTGTAATTTCGACATTTTGTTCTTTCGACATTCTGTCTTTCGATGTTTCGTCCGCCGCCCAGTAAAATGGTGTCGAAAAGAATCTTAAACCGTGTGCCGAAAGAATTTTTGAAATCGCTCTGAATTTGTGAAAGGTATAGCTACTACTATTACTAATAAGAAGGGTGGGGAAAAGAGAGGGACGAGAAAGGGGGAAACTAGTAAAATGATGTTGGAAAAATGTCTTAAGGCGTGTGCAGAAAGAATTTTTAAAATCGCTCTATATGTGAAAGGTATAGCTACAACTATTACTAATAAGGAGGGAGGGGAGAAGAGCGGGAGGGGAACATTATTAAAATTATGTTGAAAAAAAGTCTTCAAGCGTGTGCAGAAAGAACTTTTGAAATCAAAGCGATTTTATATTTGTGAAAGTTATAGCTATAACTATTACTAATAAGGATGGCGGGGAGGAGATAGCGAGATGCAGGGGGGGGGGACTAGTAAAATGGTATTGGAAAAAAAAATCTAAAAGCGTATGCAGAAAGCATTTTTGAAATCGCTCTATATTTGATAAAATAATGCGAATATGGCTTGTGAATTGGGTGGGGGGAATGACAGGAGAGGAGATGGGTGGGAGCAGGGAGGACTACAAAGTAACTACAGCAAATTAGAGGATATTTGCAATGGGTTATCAAAGGAATTTCAATAAAATTGCCTGAAATTTAGATAATTTGTATGCCCATAAGCCTACATCATGTCACAAAATGGCGCCTGACGACCGCTATGCTGATTCCTGTTTAAAAAAATATAGCCTATAGCACCTTTGGGATCAGTAGCAATTCACCGACACCTTTTTTGTTAAAATCGGTTCAGCCGTTTAGCCTCTCGCGTGACACAAACATATTTACTTACATACAAAAATTGCAAAACATTACCCTTCCTTCGCCGTGCAGCAGTTGGGTAAAGAGAAACAAGCAACTTACCAACGAATCACAATTAATGACATTTGAAAAAACTAAATGACAACATATTAATTGACAAATAATTAAACGAAACATTTTGTATTTTGAACTAAGTAGTAGGTAATAAAGACACGCTTTTAATATTGCAACAATATTTATATTAACTCCACATTTTATGGCATTCACGCAGGACTCCAGCATGCCTAAAGCTCCAATAGATTAACATTTCGGTAGATATATATAAGTAAGTAATAATATTGTTATTAAAAAAGGATATTTGACAAAATTAATTTATTGAGCAGGAAAACGTTGGATTAACCAGTTTTTTACCACTAGGTATCTGAATAATAGGGGATCATGGGGTGGAACGGGGCACAAATTGACATATGGAACAAGATATTTCTTAAAAATTTCCCGAAAAATGTGTATACTAATATCTTGTTTATAAAACAGGTACTTCCCCAACTAGCACAAAGATGTCTTAATGAAATCTTAAATATGTTAAAGGTGTATTTATTCTGTGTGTAAAAACTAAATATAGTTTGAAATTTGGGAGGGTTTCCCCTTTTTCCCCTTCCGTAGATCCGCGCCTGGTATTTACGCAAAGTAAAAAGTCCTTATATCTTTGTATCATTTTCAAGACGCTTCCAACTCTTAAAAAAAGATATCCTTTTCAAGACAACTTAGAGATGTCTTTTAGAATATATCTTAAAGATAACTTTACAAATCATTATATCTTTAATGTCTTTTGTATATTTAAACGGTAAACAGACACTACACATTTGTTTGTTTGTTTGTTTGTTTGTTTGTTTGTTTGTTTGTTTGTTTGTTTGTTTGTTTGTTTGTTTGTTTGTTTGTTTGTTTGTTTGTTTGTTTGTTTGTCTGTCTGTCTGTCTGTCTGTCTGTCTGTCTGTCTGTCTGTCTGTCTGTCTGTCTGTCTGTCTGTCTGTCTGTCTGTCTGTCTGTCTGTCTGTCTGTCTGTCTGTCTGTCTGTCTGTCTGTCTGTCTGTCTGTCTGTCTGTCTGTCTGTCTGTCTGTCTGTCTGTCTGTCTGTCTGTCTGTCTGTCTGTCTGTCTGTCTGTCTGTCTGTCTGTCTGTCTGTCTGTCTGTCTGTCTGTCTGTCTGTCTGTCTGTCTGTCTGTCTGTCTGTCTGTCTGTCTGTCTGTCTGTCTGTCTGTCTGTCTGTCTGTCTGTCTGTCTGTCTGTCTGTCTGTCTGTCTGTCTGTCTGTCTGTCTGTCTGTCTGTCTGTCTGTCTGTCTGTCTGTCTGTCTGTCTGTCTGTCTGTCTGTCTGTCTGTCTGTCTGTCTGTCTGTCTGTCTGTCTGTCTGTCTGTCTGTCTGTCTGTCTGTCTGTCTGTCTGTCTGTCTGTCTGTCTGTCTGTCTGTCTGTCTGTCTGTCTGTCTGTCTGTCTGTCTGTCTGTCTGTCTGTCTGTCTGTCTGTCTGTCTGTCTGTCTGTCTGTCTGTCTGTCTGTCTGTCTGTCTGTCTGTCTGTCTGTCTGTCTGTCTGTCTGTCTGTCTGTCTGTCTGTCTGTCTGTTCTGTCTGTCTGTCTGTCTGTCTGTCTGTCTGTCTGTCTGTCTGTCTGTCTGTCTGTCTGTCTGTCTGTCTGTCTGTCTGTCTGTCTGTCTGTCTGTCTGTCTGTCTGTCTGTCTGTCTGTCTGTCTGTCTGTCTGTCTGTCTGTCTGTCTGTCTGTCTGTCTGTCTGTCTGTCTGTCTGTCTGTCTGTCTGTCTGTCTGTCTGTCTGTCTGTCTGTCTGTCTGTCTGTCTGTCTGTCTGTCTGTCTGTCTGTCTGTCTGTCTGTCTGTCTGTCTGTCTGTCTGTCTGTCTGTCTGTCTGTCTGTCTGTCTGTCTGTCTGTCTGTCTGTCTGTCTGTCTGTCTGTCTGTCTGTCTGTCTGTCTGTCTGTCTGTCTGTCTGTCTGTCTGTCTGTCTGTCTGTCTGTCTGTCTGTCTGTCTGTCTGTCTGTCTGTCTGTCTGTCTGTCTGTCTGTCTGTCTGTCTGTCTGTCTGTCTGTCTGTCTGTCTGTCTGTCTGTCTGTCTGTCTGTCTGTCTGTCTGTCTGTCTGTCTGTCTGTCTGTCTGTCTGTCTGTCTGTCTGTCTGTCTGTCTGTCTGTCTGTCTGTCTGTCTGTCTGTCTGTCTGTCTGTCTGTCTGTCTGTCTGTCTGTCTGTCTGTCTGTCTGTCTGTCTGTCTGTCTGTCTGTCTGTCTGTCTGTCTGTCTGTCTGTCTGTCTGTCTGTCTGTCTGTCTGTCTGTCTGTCTGTCTGTCTGTCTGTCTGTCTGTCTGTCTGTCTGTCTGTCTGTCTGTCTGTCTGTCTGTCTGTCTGTCTGTCTGTCTGTCTGTCTGTCTGTCTGTCTGTCTGTCTGTCTGTCTGTCTGTCTGTCTGTCTGTCTGTCTGTCTGTCTGTCTGTCTGTCTGTCTGTCTGTCTGTCTGTCTGTCTGTCTGTCTGTCTGTCTGTCTGTCTGTCTGTCTGTCTGTCTGTCTGTCTGTCTGTCTGTCTGTCTGTCTGTCTGTCTGTCTGTCTGTCTGTCTGTCTGTCTGTCTGTCTGTCTGTCTGTCTGTCTGTCTGTCTGTCTGTCTGTCTGTCTGTCTGTCTGTCTGTCTGTCTGTCTGTCTGTCTGTCTGTCTGTCTGTCTGTCTGTCTGTCTGTCTGTCTGTCTGTCTGTCTGTCTGTCTGTCTGTCTGTCTGTCTGTCTGTCTGTCTGTCTGTCTGTCTGTCTGTCTGTCTGTCTGTCTGTCTGTCTGTCTGTCTGTCTGTCTGTCTGTCTGTCTGTCTGTCTGTCTGTCTGTCTGTCTGTCTGTCTGTCTGTCTGTCTGTCTGTCTGTCTGTCTGTCTGTCTGTCTGTCTGTCTGTCTGTCTGTCTGTCTGTCTGTCTGTCTGTCTGTCTGTCTGTCTGTCTGTCTGTCTGTCTGTCTGTCTGTCTGTCTGTCTGTCTGTCTGTCTGTCTGTCTGTCTGTCTGTCTGTCTGTCTGTCTGTCTGTCTGTCTGTCTGTCTGTCTGTCTGTCTGTCTGTCTGTCTGTCTGTCTGTCTGTCTGTCTGTCTGTCTGTCTGTCTGTCTGTCTGTCTGTCTGTCTGTCTGTCTGTCTGTCTGTCTGTCTGTCTGTCTGTCTGTCTGTCTGTCTGTCTGTCTGTCTGTCTGTCTGTCTGTCTGTCTGTCTGTCTGTCTGTCTGTCTGTCTGTCTGTCTGTCTGTCTGTCTGTCTGTCTGTCTGTCTGTCTGTCTGTCTGTCTGTCTGTCTGTCTGTCTGTCTGTCTGTCTGTCTGTCTGTCTGTCTGTCTGTCTGTCTGTCTGTCTGTCTGTCTGTCTGTCTGTCTGTCTGTCTGTCTGTCTGTCTGTCTGTCTGTCTGTCTGTCTGTCTGTCTGTCTGTCTGTCTGTCTGTCTGTCTGTCTGTCTGTCTGTCTGTCTGTCTGTCTGTCTGTCTGTCTGTCTGTCTGTCTGTCTGTCTGTCTGTCTGTCTGTCTGTCTGTCTGTCTGTCTGTCTGTCTGTCTGTCTGTCTGTCTGTCTGTCTGTCTGTCTGTCTGTCTGTCTGTCTGTCTGTCTGTCTGTCTGTCTGTCTGTCTGTCTGTCTGTCTGTCTGTCTGTCTGTCTGTCTGTCTGTCTGTCTGTCTGTCTGTCTGTCTGTCTGTCTGTCTGTCTGTCTGTCTGTCTGTCTGTCTGTCTGTCTGTCTGTCTGTCTGTCTGTCTGTCTGTCTGTCTGTCTGTCTGTCTGTCTGTCTGTCTGTCTGTCTGTCTGTCTGTCTGTCTGTCTGTCTGTCTGTCTGTCTGTCTGTCTGTCTGTCTGTCTGTCTGTCTGTCTGTCTGTCTGTCTGTCTGTCTGTCTGTCTGTCTGTCTGTCTGTCTGTCTGTCTGTCTGTCTGTCTGTCTGTCTGTCTGTCTGTCTGTCTGTCTGTCTGTCTGTCTGTCTGTCTGTCTGTCTGTCTGTCTGTCTGTCTGTCTGTCTGTCTGTCTGTCTGTCTGTCTGTCTGTCTGTCTGTCTGTCTGTCTGTCTGTCTGTCTGTCTGTCTGTCTGTCTGTCTGTCTGTCTGTCTGTCTGTCTGTCTGTCTGTCTGTCTGTCTGTCTGTCTGTCTGTCTGTCTGTCTGTCTGTCTGTCTGTCTGTCTGTCTGTCTGTCTGTCTGTCTGTCTGTCTGTCTGTCTGTCTGTCTGTCTGTCTGTCTGTCTGTCTGTCTGTCTGTCTGTCTGTCTGTCTGTCTGTCTGTCTGTCTGTCTGTCTGTCTGTCTGTCTGTCTGTCTGTCTGTCTGTCTGTCTGTCTGTCTGTCTGTCTGTCTGTCTGTCTGTCTGTCTGTCTGTCTGTCTGTCTGTCTGTCTGTCTGTCTGTCTGTCTGTCTGTCTGTCTGTCTGTCTGTCTGTCTGTCTGTCTGTCTGTCTGTCTGTCTGTCTGTCTGTCTGTCTGTCTGTCTGTCTGTCTGTCTGTCTGTCTGTCTGTCTGTCTGTCTGTCTGTCTGTCTGTCTGTCTGTCTGTCTGTCTGTCTGTCTGTCTGTCTGTCTGTCTGTCTGTCTGTCTGTCTGTCTGTCTGTCTGTCTGTCTGTCTGTCTGTCTGTCTGTCTGTCTGTCTGTCTGTCTGTCTGTCTGTCTGTCTGTCTGTCTGTCTGTCTGTCTGTCTGTCTGTCTGTCTGTCTGTCTGTCTGTCTGTCTGTCTGTCTGTCTGTCTGTCTGTCTGTCTGTCTGTCTGTCTGTCTGTCTGTCTGTCTGTCTGTCTGTCTGTCTGTCTGTCTGTCTGTCTGTCTGTCTGTCTGTCTGTCTGTCTGTCTGTCTGTCTGTCTGTCTGTCTGTCTGTCTGTCTGTCTGTCTGTCTGTCTGTCTGTCTGTCTGTCTGTCTGTCTGTCTGTCTGTCTGTCTGTCTGTCTGTCTGTCTGTCTGTCTGTCTGTCTGTCTGTCTGTCTGTCTGTCTGTCTGTCTGTCTGTCTGTCTGTCTGTCTGTCTGTCTGTCTGTCTGTCTGTCTGTCTGTCTGTCTGTCTGTCTGTCTGTCTGTCTGTCTGTCTGTCTGTCTGTCTGTCTGTCTGTCTGTCTGTCTGTCTGTCTGTCTGTCTGTCTGTCTGTCTGTCTGTCTGTCTGTCTGTCTGTCTGTCTGTCTGTCTGTCTGTCTGTCTGTCTGTCTGTCTGTCTGTCTGTCTGTCTGTCTGTCTGTCTGTCTGTCTGTCTGTCTGTCTGTCTGTCTGTCTGTCTGTCTGTCTGTCTGTCTGTCTGTCTGTCTGTCTGTCTGTCTGTCTGTCTGTCTGTCTGTCTGTCTGTCTGTCTGTCTGTCTGTCTGTCTGTCTGTCTGTCTGTCTGTCTGTCTGTCTGTCTGTCTGTCTGTCTGTCTGTCTGTCTGTCTGTCTGTCTGTCTGTCTGTCTGTCTGTCTGTCTGTCTGTCTGTCTGTCTGTCTGTCTGTCTGTCTGTCTGTCTGTCTGTCTGTCTGTCTGTCTGTCTGTCTGTCTGTCTGTCTGTCTGTCTGTCTGTCTGTCTGTCTGTCTGTCTGTCTGTCTGTCTGTCTGTCTGTCTGTCTGTCTGTCTGTCTGTCTGTCTGTCTGTCTGTCTGTCTGTCTGTCTGTCTGTCTGTCTGTCTGTCTGTCTGTCTGTCTGTCTGTCTGTCTGTCTGTCTGTCTGTCTGTCTGTCTGTCTGTCTGTCTGTCTGTCTGTCTGTCTGTCTGTCTGTCTGTCTGTCTGTCTGTCTGTCTGTCTGTCTGTCTGTCTGTCTGTCTGTCTGTCTGTCTGTCTGTCTGTCTGTCTGTCTGTCTGTCTGTCTGTCTGTCTGTCTGTCTGTCTGTCTGTCTGTCTGTCTGTCTGTCTGTCTGTCTGTCTGTCTGTCTGTCTGTCTGTCTGTCTGTCTGTCTGTCTGTCTGTCTGTCTGTCTGTCTGTCTGTCTGTCTGTCTGTCTGTCTGTCTGTCTGTCTGTCTGTCTGTCTGTCTGTCTGTCTGTCTGTCTGTCTGTCTGTCTGTCTGTCTGTCTGTCTGTCTGTCTGTCTGTCTGTCTGTCTGTCTGTCTGTCTGTCTGTCTGTCTGTCTGTCTGTCTGTCTGTCTGTCTGTCTGTCTGTCTGTCTGTCTGTCTGTCTGTCTGTCTGTCTGTCTGTCTGTCTGTCTGTCTGTCTGTCTGTCTGTCTGTCTGTCTGTCTGTCTGTCTGTCTGTCTGTCTGTCTGTCTGTCTGTCTGTCTGTCTGTCTGTCTGTCTGTCTGTCTGTCTGTCTGTCTGTCTGTCTGTCTGTCTGTCTGTCTGTCTGTCTGTCTGTCTGTCTGTCTGTCTGTCTGTCTGTCTGTCTGTCTGTCTGTCTGTCTGTCTGTCTGTCTGTCTGTCTGTCTGTCTGTCTGTCTGTCTGTCTGTCTGTCTGTCTGTCTGTCTGTCTGTCTGTCTGTCTGTCTGTCTGTCTGTCTGTCTGTCTGTCTGTCTGTCTGTCTGTCTGTCTGTCTGTCTGTCTGTCTGTCTGTCTGTCTGTCTGTCTGTCTGTCTGTCTGTCTGTCTGTCTGTCTGTCTGTCTGTCTGTCTGTCTGTCTGTCTGTCTGTCTGTCTGTCTGTCTGTCTGTCTGTCTGTCTGTCTGTCTGTCTGTCTGTCTGTCTGTCTGTCTGTCTGTCTGTCTGTCTGTCTGTCTGTCTGTCTGTCTGTCTGTCTGTCTGTCTGTCTGTCTGTCTGTCTGTCTGTCTGTCTGTCTGTCTGTCTGTCTGTCTGTCTGTCTGTCTGTCTGTCTGTCTGTCTGTCTGTCTGTCTGTCTGTCTGTCTGTCTGTCTGTCTGTCTGTCTGTCTGTCTGTCTGTCTGTCTGTCTGTCTGTCTGTCTGTCTGTCTGTCTGTCTGTCTGTCTGTCTGTCTGTCTGTCTGTCTGTCTGTCTGTCTGTCTGTCTGTCTGTCTGTCTGTCTGTCTGTCTGTCTGTCTGTCTGTCTGTCTGTCTGTCTGTCTGTCTGTCTGTCTGTCTGTCTGTCTGTCTGTCTGTCTGTCTGTCTGTCTGTCTGTCTGTCTGTCTGTCTGTCTGTCTGTCTGTCTGTCTGTCTGTCTGTCTGTCTGTCTGTCTGTCTGTCTGTCTGTCTGTCTGTCTGTCTGTCTGTCTGTCTGTCTGTCTGTCTGTCTGTCTGTCTGTCTGTCTGTCTGTCTGTCTGTCTGTCTGTCTGTCTGTCTGTCTGTCTGTCTGTCTGTCTGTCTGTCTGTCTGTCTGTCTGTCTGTCTGTCTGTCTGTCTGTCTGTCTGTCTGTCTGTCTGTCTGTCTGTCTGTCTGTCTGTCTGTCTGTCTGTCTGTCTGTCTGTCTGTCTGTCTGTCTGTCTGTCTGTCTGTCTGTCTGTCTGTCTGTCTGTCTGTCTGTCTGTCTGTCTGTCTGTCTGTCTGTCTGTCTGTCTGTCTGTCTGTCTGTCTGTCTGTCTGTCTGTCTGTCTGTCTGTCTGTCTGTCTGTCTGTCTGTCTGTCTGTCTGTCTGTCTGTCTGTCTGTCTGTCTGTCTGTCTGTCTGTCTGTCTGTCTGTCTGTCTGTCTGTCTGTCTGTCTGTCTGTCTGTCTGTCTGTCTGTCTGTCTGTCTGTCTGTCTGTCTGTCTGTCTGTCTGTCTGTCTGTCTGTCTGTCTGTCTGTCTGTCTGTCTGTCTGTCTGTCTGTCTGTCTGTCTGTCTGTCTGTCTGTCTGTCTGTCTGTCTGTCTGTCTGTCTGTCTGTCTGTCTGTCTGTCTGTCTGTCTGTCTGTCTGTCTGTCTGTCTGTCTGTCTGTCTGTCTGTCTGTCTGTCTGTCTGTCTGTCTGTCTGTCTGTCTGTCTGTCTGTCTGTCTGTCTGTCTGTCTGTCTGTCTGTCTGTCTGTCTGTCTGTCTGTCTGTCTGTCTGTCTGTCTGTCTGTCTGTCTGTCTGTCTGTCTGTCTGTCTGTCTGTCTGTCTGTCTGTCTGTCTGTCTGTCTGTCTGTCTGTCTGTCTGTCTGTCTGTCTGTCTGTCTGTCTGTCTGTCTGTCTGTCTGTCTGTCTGTCTGTCTGTCTGTCTGTCTGTCTGTCTGTCTGTCTGTCTGTCTGTCTGTCTGTCTGTCTGTCTGTCTGTCTGTCTGTCTGTCTGTCTGTCTGTCTGTCTGTCTGTCTGTCTGTCTGTCTGTCTGTCTGTCTGTCTGTCTGTCTGTCTGTCTGTCTGTCTGTCTGTCTGTCTGTCTGTCTGTCTGTCTGTCTGTCTGTCTGTCTGTCTGTCTGTCTGTCTGTCTGTCTGTCTGTCTGTCTGTCTGTCTGTCTGTCTGTCTGTCTGTCTGTCTGTCTGTCTGTCTGTCTGTCTGTCTGTCTGTCTGTCTGTCTGTCTGTCTGTCTGTCTGTCTGTCTGTCTGTCTGTCTGTCTGTCTGTCTGTCTGTCTGTCTGTCTGTCTGTCTGTCTGTCTGTCTGTCTGTCTGTCTGTCTGTCTGTCTGTCTGTCTGTCTGTCTGTCTGTCTGTCTGTCTGTCTGTCTGTCTGTCTGTCTGTCTGTCTGTCTGTCTGTCTGTCTGTCTGTCTGTCTGTCTGTCTGTCTGTCTGTCTGTCTGTCTGTCTGTCTGTCTGTCTGTCTGTCTGTCTGTCTGTCTGTCTGTCTGTCTGTCTGTCTGTCTGTCTGTCTGTCTGTCTGTCTGTCTGTCTGTCTGTCTGTCTGTCTGTCTGTCTGTCTGTCTGTCTGTCTGTCTGTCTGTCTGTCTGTCTGTCTGTCTGTCTGTCTGTCTGTCTGTCTGTCTGTCTGTCTGTCTGTCTGTCTGTCTGTCTGTCTGTCTGTCTGTCTGTCTGTCTGTCTGTCTGTCTGTCTGTCTGTCTGTCTGTCTGTCTGTCTGTCTGTCTGTCTGTCTGTCTGTCTGTCTGTCTGTCTGTCTGTCTGTCTGTCTGTCTGTCTGTCTGTCTGTCTGTCTGTCTGTCTGTCTGTCTGTCTGTCTGTCTGTCTGTCTGTCTGTCTGTCTGTCTGTCTGTCTGTCTGTCTGTCTGTCTGTCTGTCTGTCTGTCTGTCTGTCTGTCTGTCTGTCTGTCTGTCTGTCTGTCTGTCTGTCTGTCTGTCTGTCTGTCTGTCTGTCTGTCTGTCTGTCTGTCTGTCTGTCTGTCTGTCTGTCTGTCTGTCTGTCTGTCTGTCTGTCTGTCTGTCTGTCTGTCTGTCTGTCTGTCTGTCTGTCTGTCTGTCTGTCTGTCTGTCTGTCTGTCTGTCTGTCTGTCTGTCTGTCTGTCTGTCTGTCTGTCTGTCTGTCTGTCTGTCTGTCTGTCTGTCTGTCTGTCTGTCTGTCTGTCTGTCTGTCTGTCTGTCTGTCTGTCTGTCTGTCTGTCTGTCTGTCTGTCTGTCTGTCTGTCTGTCTGTCTGTCTGTCTGTCTGTCTGTCTGTCTGTCTGTCTGTCTGTCTGTCTGTCTGTCTGTCTGTCTGTCTGTCTGTCTGTCTGTCTGTCTGTCTGTCTGTCTGTCTGTCTGTCTGTCTGTCTGTCTGTCTGTCTGTCTGTCTGTCTGTCTGTCTGTCTGTCTGTCTGTCTGTCTGTCTGTCTGTCTGTCTGTCTGTCTGTCTGTCTGTCTGTCTGTCTGTCTGTCTGTCTGTCTGTCTGTCTGTCTGTCTGTCTGTCTGTCTGTCTGTCTGTCTGTCTGTCTGTCTGTCTGTCTGTCTGTCTGTCTGTCTGTCTGTCTGTCTGTCTGTCTGTCTGTCTGTCTGTCTGTCTGTCTGTCTGTCTGTCTGTCTGTCTGTCTGTCTGTCTGTCTGTCTGTCTGTCTGTCTGTCTGTCTGTCTGTCTGTCTGTCTGTCTGTCTGTCTGTCTGTCTGTCTGTCTGTCTGTCTGTCTGTCTGTCTGTCTGTCTGTCTGTCTGTCTGTCTGTCTGTCTGTCTGTCTGTCTGTCTGTCTGTCTGTCTGTCTGTCTGTCTGTCTGTCTGTCTGTCTGTCTGTCTGTCTGTCTGTCTGTCTGTCTGTCTGTCTGTCTGTCTGTCTGTCTGTCTGTCTGTCTGTCTGTCTGTCTGTCTGTCTGTCTGTCTGTCTGTCTGTCTGTCTGTCTGTCTGTCTGTCTGTCTGTCTGTCTGTCTGTCTGTCTGTCTGTCTGTCTGTCTGTCTGTCTGTCTGTCTGTCTGTCTGTCTGTCTGTCTGTCTGTCTGTCTGTCTGTCTGTCTGTCTGTCTGTCTGTCTGTCTGTCTGTCTGTCTGTCTGTCTGTCTGTCTGTCTGTCTGTCTGTCTGTCTGTCTGTCTGTCTGTCTGTCTGTCTGTCTGTCTGTCTGTCTGTCTGTCTGTCTGTCTGTCTGTCTGTCTGTCTGTCTGTCTGTCTGTCTGTCTGTCTGTCTGTCTGTCTGTCTGTCTGTCTGTCTGTCTGTCTGTCTGTCTGTCTGTCTGTCTGTCTGTCTGTCTGTCTGTCTGTCTGTCTGTCTGTCTGTCTGTCTGTCTGTCTGTCTGTCTGTCTGTCTGTCTGTCTGTCTGTCTGTCTGTCTGTCTGTCTGTCTGTCTGTCTGTCTGTCTGTCTGCCTGTCTGCCTGTCTGTCTGTCTGCCTGTCTGCCTGTCTGCTGTCTGCCTGTCTGCCTGTCTGCCTGTCTGCCTGTCTGCCTGTCTGCCTGTCTGCCTGTCTGCCTGTCTGCCTGTCTGCCTGTCTGCCTGTCTGCCTGTCTGCCTGTCTGCCTGTCTGCCTGTCTGCCTGTCTGCCTGTCTGCCTGTCTGCCTGTCTGCCTGTCTGCCTGTCTGCCTGTCTGTCTGTCTGTCTGTCTGTCTGTCTGTCTGTCTGTCTGTCTGTCTGTCTGTCTGTCTGTCTGTCTGTCTGTCTGTCTGTCTGTCTGTCTGTCTGTCTGTCTGTCTGTCTGTCTGTCTGTCTGTCTGTCTGTCTGTCTGTCTGTCTGTCTGTCTGTCTGTCTGTCTGTCTGTCTGTCTGTCTGTCTGTCTGTCTGTCTGTCTGTCTGTCTGTCTGTCTGTCTGTCTGTCTGTCTGTCTGTCTGTCTGTCTGTCTGTCTGTCTGTCTGTCTGTCTGTCTGTCTGTCTGTCTGTCTGTCTGTCTGTCTGTCTGTCTGTCTGTCTGTCTGTCTGTCTGTCTGTCTGTCTGTCTGTCTGTCTGTCTGTCTGTCTGTCTGTCTGTCTGTCTGTCTGTCTGTCTGTCTGTCTGTCTGTCTGTCTGTCTGTCTGTCTGTCTGTCTGTCTGTCTGTCTGTCTGTCTGTCTGTCTGTCTGTCTGTCTGTCTGTCTGTCTGTCTGTCTGTCTGTCTGTCTGTCTGTCTGTCTGTCTGTCTGTCTGTCTGTCTGTCTGTCTGTCTGTCTGTCTGTCTGTCTGTCTGTCTGTCTGTCTGTCTGTCTGTCTGTCTGTCTGTCTGTCTGTCTGTCTGTCTGTCTGTCTGTCTGTCTGTCTGTCTGTCTGTCTGTCTGTCTGTCTGTCTGTCTGTCTGTCTGTCTGTCTGTCTGTCTGTCTGTCTGTCTGTCTGTCTGTCTGTCTGTCTGTCTGTCTGTCTGTCTGTCTGTCTGTCTGTCTGTCTGTCTGTCTGTCTGTCTGTCTGTCTGTCTGTCTGTCTGTCTGTCTGTCTGTCTGTCTGTCTGTCTGTCTGTCTGTCTGTCTGTCTGTCTGTCTGTCTGTCTGTCTGTCTGTCTGTCTGTCTGTCTGTCTGTCTGTCTGTCTGTCTGTCTGTGTCTGTCTGTCTGTCTGTCTGTCTGTCTGTCTGTCTGTCTGTCTGTCTGTCTGTCTGTCTGTCTGTCTGTCTGTCTGTCTGTCTGTCTGTCTGTCTGTCTGTCTGTCTGTCTGTCTGTCTGTCTGTCTGTCTGTCTGTCTGTCTGTCTGTCTGTCTGTCTGTCTGTCTGTCTGTCTGTCTGTCTGTCTGTCTGTCTGTCTGTCTGTCTGTCTGTCTGTCTGTCTGTCTGTCTGTCTGTCTGTCTGTCTGTCTGTCTGTCTGTCTGTCTGTCTGTCTGTCTGTCTGTCTGTCTGTCTGTCTGTCTGTCTGTCTGTCTGTCTGTCTGTCTGTCTGTCTGTCTGTCTGTCTGTCTGTCTGTCTGTCTGTCTGTCTGTCTGTCTGTCTGTCTGTCTGTCTGTCTGTCTGTCTGTCTGTCTGTCTGTCTGTCTGTCTGTCTGTCTGTCTGTCTGTCTGTCTGTCTGTCTGTCTGTCTGTCTGTCTGTCTGTCTGTCTGTCTGTCTGTCTGTCTGTCTGTCTGTCTGTCTGTCTGTCTGTCTGTCTGTCTGTCTGTCTGTCTGTCTGTCTGTCTGTCTGTCTGTCTGTCTGTCTGTCTGTCTGTCTGTCTGTCTGTCTGTCTGTCTGTCTGTCTGTCTGTCTGTCTGTCTGTCTGTCTGTCTGTCTGTCTGTCTGTCTGTCTGTCTGTCTGTCTGTCTGTCTGTCTGTCTGTCTGTCTGTCTGTCTGTCTGTCTGTCTGTCTGTCTGTCTGTCTGTCTGTCTGTCTGTCTGTCTGTCTGTCTGTCTGTCTGTCTGTCTGTCTGTCTGTCTGTCTGTCTGTCTGTCTGTCTGTCTGTCTGTCTGTCTGTCTGTCTGTCTGTCTGTCTGTCTGTCTGTCTGTCTGTCTGTCTGTCTGTCTGTCTGTCTGTCTGTCTGTCTGTCTGTCTGTCTGTCTGTCTGTCTGTCTGTCTGTCTGTCTGTCTGTCTGTCTGTCTGTCTGTCTGTCTGTCTGTCTGTCTGTCTGTCTGTCTGTCTGTCTGTCTGTCTGTCTGTCTGTCTGTCTGTCTGTCTGTCTGTCTGTCTGTCTGTCTGTCTGTCTGTCTGTCTGTCTGTCTGTTCTGTCTGTCTGTCTGTCTGTCTGTCTGTCTGTCTGTCTGTCTGTCTGTCTGTCTGTCTGTCTGTCTGTCTGTCTGTCTGTCTGTCTGTCTGTCTGTCTGTCTGTCTGTCTGTCTGTCTGTCTGTCTGTCTGTCTGTCTGTCTGTCTGTCTGTCTGTCTGTCTGTCTGTCTGTCTGTCTGTCTGTCTGTCTGTCTGTCTGTCTGTCTGTCTGTCTGTCTGTCTGTCTGTCTGTCTGTCTGTCTGTCTGTCTGTCTGTCTGTCTGTCTGTCTGTCTGTCTGTCTGTCTGTCTGTCTGTCTGTCTGTCTGTCTGTCTGTCTGTCTGTCTGTCTGTCTGTCTGTCTGTCTGTCTGTCTGTCTGTCTGTCTGTCTGTCTGTCTGTCTGTCTGTCTGTCTGTCTGTCTGTCTGTCTGTCTGTCTGTCTGTCTGTCTGTCTGTCTGTCTGTCTGTCTGTCTGTCTGTCTGTCTGTCTGTCTGTCTGTCTGTCTGTCTGTCTGTCTGTCTGTCTGTCTGTCTGTCTGTCTGTCTGTCTGTCTGTCTGTCTGTCTGTCTGTCTGTCTGTCTGTCTGTCTGTCTGTCTGTCTGTCTGTCTGTCTGTCTGTCTGTCTGTCTGTCTGTCTGTCTGTCTGTCTGTCTGTCTGTCTGTCTGTCTGTCTGTCTGTCTGTCTGTCTGTCTGTCTGTCTGTCTGTCTGTCTGTCTGTCTGTCTGTCTGTCTGTCTGTCTGTCTGTCTGTCTGTCTGTCTGTCTGTCTGTCTGTCTGTCTGTCTGTCTGTCTGTCTGTCTGTCTGTCTGTCTGTCTGTCTGTCTGTCTGTCTGTCTGTCTGTCTGTCTGTCTGTCTGTCTGTCTGTCTGTCTGTCTGTCTGTCTGTCTGTCTGTCTGTCTGTCTGTCTGTCTGTCTGTCTGTCTGTCTGTCTGTCTGTCTGTCTGTCTGTCTGTCTGTCTGTCTGTCTGTCTGTCTGTCTGTCTGTCTGTCTGTCTGTCTGTCTGTCTGTCTGTCTGTCTGTCTGTCTGTCTGTCTGTCTGTCTGTCTGTCTGTCTGTCTGTCTGTCTGTCTGTCTGTCTGTCTGTCTGTCTGTCTGTCTGTCTGTCTGTCTGTCTGTCTGTCTGTCTGTCTGTCTGTCTGTCTGTCTGTCTGTCTGTCTGTCTGTCTGTCTGTCTGTCTGTCTGTCTGTCTGTCTGTCTGTCTGTCTGTCTGTCTGTCTGTCTGTCTGTCTGTCTGTCTGTCTGTCTGTCTGTCTGTCTGTCTGTCTGTCTGTCTGTCTGTCTGTCTGTCTGTCTGTCTGTCTGTCTGTCTGTCTGTCTGTCTGTCTGTCTGTCTGTCTGTCTGTCTGTCTGTCTGTCTGTCTGTCTGTCTGTCTGTCTGTCTGTCTGTCTGTCTGTCTGTCTGTCTGTCTGTCTGTCTGTCTGTCTGTCTGTCTGTCTGTCTGTCTGTCTGTCTGTCTGTCTGTCTGTCTGTCTGTCTGTCTGTCTGTCTGTCTGTCTGTCTGTCTGTCTGTCTGTCTGTCTGTCTGTCTGTCTGTCTGTCTGTCTGTCTGTCTGTCTGTCTGTCTGTCTGTCTGTCTGTCTGTCTGTCTGTCTGTCTGTCTGTCTGTCTGTCTGTCTGTCTGTCTGTCTGTCTGTCTGTCTGTCTGTCTGTCTGTCTGTCTGTCTGTCTGTCTGTCTGTCTGTCTGTCTGTCTGTCTGTCTGTCTGTCTGTCTGTCTGTCTGTCTGTCTGTCTGTCTGTCTGTCTGTCTGTCTGTCTGTCTGTCTGTCTGTCTGTCTGTCTGTCTGTCTGTCTGTCTGTCTGTCTGTCTGTCTGTCTGTCTGTCTGTCTGTCTGTCTGTCTGTCTGTCTGTCTGTCTGTCTGTCTGTCTGTCTGTCTGTCTGTCTGTCTGTCTGTCTGTCTGTCTGTCTGTCTGTCTGTCTGTCTGTCTGTCTGTCTGTCTGTCTGTCTGTCTGTCTGTCTGTCTGTCTGTCTGTCTGTCTGTCTGTCTGTCTGTCTGTCTGTCTGTCTGTCTGTCTGTCTGTCTGTCTGTCTGTCTGTCTTGTCTGTCTGTCTGTCTGTCTGTCTGTCTGTCTGTCTGTCTGTCTGTCTGTCTGTCTGTCTGTCTGTCTGTCTGTCTGTCTGTCTGTCTGTCTGTCTGTCTGTCTGTCTGTCTGTCTGTCTGTCTGTCTGTCTGTCTGTCTGTCTGTCTGTCTGTCTGTCTGTCTGTCTGTCTGTCTGTCTGTCTGTCTGTCTGTCTGTCTGTCTGTCTGTCTGTCTGTCTGTCTGTCTGTCTGTCTGTCTGTCTGTCTGTCTGTCTGTCTGTCTGTCTGTCTGTCTGTCTGTCTGTCTGTCTGTCTGTCTGTCTGTCTGTCTGTCTGTCTGTCTGTCTGTCTGTCTGTCTGTCTGTCTGTCTGTCTGTCTGTCTGTCTGTCTGTCTGTCTGTCTGTCTGTCTGTCTGTCTGTCTGTCTGTCTGTCTGTCTGTCTGTCTGTCTGTCTGTCTGTCTGTCTGTCTGTCTGTCTGTCTGTCTGTCTGTCTGTCTGTCTGTCTGTCTGTCTGTCTGTCTGTCTGTCTGTCTGTCTGTCTGTCTGTCTGTCTGTCTGTCTGTCTGTCTGTCTGTCTGTCTGTCTGTCTGTCTGTCTGTCTGTCTGTCTGTCTGTCTGTCTGTCTGTCTGTCTGTCTGTCTGTCTGTCTGTCTGTCTGTCTGTCTGTCTGTCTGTCTGTCTGTCTGTCTGTCTGTCTGTCTGTCTGTCTGTCTGTCTGTCTGTCTGTCTGTCTGTCTGTCTGTCTGTCTGTCTGTCTGTCTGTCTGTCTGTCTGTCTGTCTGTCTGTCTGTCTGTCTGTCTGTCTGTCTGTCTGTCTGTCTGTCTGTCTGTCTGTCTGTCTGTCTGTCT
>OY755042.1:32379345-32386845 GCA_963576565.1 Aspidapion aeneum | reverse complement strand
CTGTCTGTCTGTCTGCCTGTCTGCCTGTCTGCCTGTCTGCCTGTCTGCCTGTCTGCCTGTCTGCCTGTCTGCCTGTCTGCCTGTCTGCCTGTCTGCCTGTCTGCCTGTCTGCCTGTCTGTCTGCCTGTCTGCCTGTCTGCCTGTCTGCCTGTCTGCCTGTCTGCCTGTCTGCCTGTCTGCCTGTCTGCCTGTCTGCCTGTCTGCCTGTCTGCCTGTCTGCCTGTCTGCCTGTCTGCCTGTCTGCCTGTCTGCCTGTCTGCCTGTCTGCCTGTCTGCCTGTCTGCCTGTCTGCCTGTCTGCCTGTCTGCCTGTCTGCCTGTCTGCCTGTCTGCCTGTCTGCCTGTCTGCCTGTCTGCCTGTCTGCCTGTCTGCCTGTCTGCCTGTCTGCCTGTCTGCCTGTCTGCCTGTCTGCCTGTCTGCCTGTCTGCCTGTCTGCCTGTCTGCCTGTCTGCCTGTCTGCCTGTCTGCCTGTCTGCCTGTCTGCCTGTCTGCCTGTCTGCCTGTCTGCCTGTCTGCCTGTCTGCCTGTCTGCCTGTCTGCCTGTCTGCCTGTCTGCCTGTCTGCCTGTCTGCCTGTCTGCCTGTCTGCCTGTCTGCCTGTCTGCCTGTCTGCCTGTCTGCCTGTCTGCCTGTCTGCCTGTCTGCCTGTCTGCCTGTCTGCCTGTCTGCCTGTCTGCCTGTCTGCCTGTCTGCCTGTCTGCCTGTCTGCCTGTCTGCCTGTCTGCCTGTCTGCCTGTCTGCCTGTCTGCCTGTCTGCCTGTCTGCCTGTCTGCCTGTCTGCCTGTCTGCCTGTCTGCCTGTCTGCCTGTCTGCCTGTCTGCCTGTCTGCCTGTCTGCCTGTCTGCCTGTCTGCCTGTCTGCCTGTCTGCCTGTCTGCCTGTCTGCCTGTCTGCCTGTCTGCCTGTCTGCCTGTCTGCCTGTCTGCCTGTCTGCCTGTCTGCCTGTCTGCCTGTCTGCCTGTCTGCCTGTCTGCCTGTCTGCCTGTCTGCCTGTCTGCCTGTCTGCCTGTCTGCCTGTCTGCCTGTCTGCCTGTCTGCCTGTCTGCCTGTCTGCCTGTCTGCCTGTCTGCCTGTCTGCCTGTCTGCCTGTCTGCCTGTCTGCTGTCTGCCTGTCTGCCTGTCTGCCTGTCTGCCTGTCTGCCTGTCTGCCTGTCTGCCTGTCTGCCTGTCTGCCTGTCTGCCTGTCTGCCTGTCTGCCTGTCTGCCTGTCTGCCTGTCTGCCTGTCTGCCTGTCTGCCTGTCTGCCTGTCTGCCTGTCTGCCTGTCTGCCTGCCTGTCTGCCTGTCTGCCTGTCTGCCTGTCTGCCTGTCTGCCTGTCTGCCTGTCTGCCTGTCTGCCTGTCTGCCTGTCTGCCTGTCTGCCTGTCTGCCTGTCTGCCTGTCTGCCTGTCTGCCTGTCTGCCTGTCTGCCTGTCTGCCTGTCTGCCTGTCTGCCTGTCTGCCTGTCTGCCTGTCTGCCTGTCTGCCTGTCTGCCTGTCTGCCTGTCTGCCTGTCTGCCTGTCTGCCTGTCTGCCTGTCTGCCTGTCTGCCTGTCTGCCTGTCTGCCTGTCTGCCTGTCTGCCTGTCTGCCTGTCTGCCTGTCTGCCTGTCTGCCTGTCTGCCTGTCTGCCTGTCTGCCTGTCTGCCTGTCTGCCTGTCTGCCTGTCTGCCTGTCTGCCTGTCTGCCTGTCTGCCTGTCTGCCTGTCTGCCTGTCTGCCTGTCTGCCTGTCTGCCTGTCTGCCTGTCTGCCTGTCTGCCTGTCTGCCTGTCTGCCTGTCTGCCTGTCTGCCTGTCTGCCTGTCTGCCTGTCTGCCTGTCTGCCTGTCTGCCTGCCTGTCTGCCTGTCTGCCTGTCTGCCTGCCTGCCTGCCTGCCTGCCTGCCTGCCTGCCTGCCTGCCTGCCTGCCTGCCTGTCTGCCTGTCTGCCTGTCTGCCTGTCTGCCTGTCTGCCTGTCTGCCTGTCTGCCTGTCTGCCTGTCTGCCTGTCTGCCTGTCTGCCTGTCTGCCTGTCTGCCTGTCTGCCTGTCTGCCTGTCTGCCTGTCTGCCTGTCTGCCTGTCTGCCTGTCTGCCTGTCTGCCTGTCTGCCTGTCTGCCTGTCTGCCTGTCTGCCTGTCTGCCTGTCTGCCTGTCTGCCTGTCTGCCTGTCTGCCTGTCTGCCTGTCTGCCTGTCTGCCTGTCTGCCTGTCTGCCTGTCTGCCTGTCTGCCTGTCTGCCTGTCTGCCTGTCTGCCTGTCTGCCTGTCTGCCTGTCTGCCTGTCTGCCTGTCTGCCTGTCTGCCTGTCTGCCTGTCTGTCTGTCTGCCTGTCTGCCTGTCTGCCTGTCTGCCTGTCTGCCTGTCTGCCTGTCTGCCTGTCTGCCTGTCTGCCTGTCTGCCTGTCTGCCTGTCTGCCTGTCTGCCTGTCTGCCTGTCTGCCTGTCTGCCTGTCTGCCTGTCTGCCTGTCTGCCTGTCTGCCTGTCTGCCTGTCTGCCTGTCTGCCTGTCTGCCTGTCTGCCTGTCTGCCTGTCTGCCTGTCTGTCTGTCTGTCCTGTCTGTCTGTCTGTCTGTCTGTCTGTCTGTCTGTCTGTCTGTCTGTCTGTCTGTCTGTCTGTCTGTCTGTCTGTCTGTCTGTCTGTCTGTCTGTCTGTCTGTCTGTCTGTCTGTCTGTCTGTCTGTCTGTCTGTCTGTCTGTCTGTCTGTCTGTCTGTCTGTCTGTCTGTCTGTCTGTCTGTCTGTCTGTCTGTCTGTCTGTCTGTCTGTCTGTCTGTCTGTCTGTCTGTCTGTCTGTCTGTCTGTCTGTCTGTCTGTCTGTCTGTCTGTCTGTCTGTCTGTCTGTCTGTCTGTCTGTCTGTCTGTCTGTCTGTCTGTCTGTCTGTCTGTCTGTCTGTCTGTCTGTCTGTCTGTCTGTCTGTCTGTCTGTCTGTCTGTCTGTCTGTCTGTCTGTCTGTCTGTCTGTCTGTCTGTCTGTCTGTCTGTCTGTCTGTCTGTCTGTCTGTCTGTCTGTCTGTCTGTCTGTCTGTCTGTCTGTCTGTCTGTCTGTCTGTCTGTCTGTCTGTCTGTCTGTCTGTCTGTCTGTCTGTCTGTCTGTCTGTCTGTCTGTCTGTCTGTCTGTCTGTCTGTCTGTCTGTCTGTCTGTCTGTCTGTCTGTCTGTCTGTCTGTCTGTCTGTCTGTCTGTCTGTCTGTCTGTCTGTCTGTCTGTCTGTCTGTCTGTCTGTCTGTCTGTCTGTCTGTCTGTCTGTCTGTCTGTCTGTCTGTCTGTCTGTCTGTCTGTCTGTCTGTCTGTCTGTCTGTCTGTCTGTCTGTCTGTCTGTCTGTCTGTCTGTCTGTCTGTCTGTCTGTCTGTCTGTCTGTCTGTCTGTCTGTCTGTCTGTCTGTCTGTCTGTCTGTCTGTCTGTCTGTCTGTCTGTCTGTCTGTCTGTCTGTCTGTCTGTCTGTCTGTCTGTCTGTCTGTCTGTCTGTCTGTCTGTCTGTCTGTCTGTCTGTCTGTCTGTCTGTCTGTCTGTCTGTCTGTCTGTCTGTCTGTCTGTCTGTCTGTCTGTCTGTCTGTCTGTCTGTCTGTCTGTCTGTCTGTCTGTCTGTCTGTCTGTCTGTCTGTCTGTCTGTCTGTCTGTCTGTCTGTCTGTCTGTCTGTCTGTCTGTCTGTCTGTCTGTCTGTCTGTCTGTCTGTCTGTCTGTCTGTCTGTCTGTCTGTCTGTCTGTCTGTCTGTCTGTCTGTCTGTCTGTCTGTCTGTCTGTCTGTCTGTCTGTCTGTCTGTCTGTCTGTCTGTCTGTCTGTCTGTCTGTCTGTCTGTCTGTCTGTCTGTCTGTCTGTCTGTCTGTCTGTCTGTCTGTCTGTCTGTCTGTCTGTCTGTCTGTCTGTCTGTCTGTCTGTCTGTCTGTCTGTCTGTCTGTCTGTCTGTCTGTCTGTCTGTCTGTCTGTCTGTCTGTCTGTCTGTCTGTCTGTCTGTCTGTCTGTCTGTCTGTCTGTCTGTCTGTCTGTCTGTCTGTCTGTCTGTCTGTCTGTCTGTCTGTCTGTCTGTCTGTCTGTCTGTCTGTCTGTCTGTCTGTCTGTCTGTCTGTCTGTCTGTCTGTCTGTCTGTCTGTCTGTCTGTCTGTCTGTCTGTCTGTCTGTCTGTCTGTCTGTCTGTCTGTCTGTCTGTCTGTCTGTCTGTCTGTCTGTCTGTCTGTCTGTCTGTCTGTCTGTCTGTCTGTCTGTCTGTCTGTCTGTCTGTCTGTCTGTCTGTCTGTCTGTCTGTCTGTCTGTCTGTCTGTCTGTCTGTCTGTCTGTCTGTCTGTCTGTCTGTCTGTCTGTCTGTCTGTCTGTCTGTCTGTCTGTCTGTCTGTCTGTCTGTCTGTCTGTCTGTCTGTCTGTCTGTCTGTCTGTCTGTCTGTCTGTCTGTCTGTCTGTCTGTCTGTCTGTCTGTCTGTCTGTCTGTCTGTCTGTCTGTCTGTCTGTCTGTCTGTCTGTCTGTCTGTCTGTCTGTCTGTCTGTCTGTCTGTCTGTCTGTCTGTCTGTCTGTCTGTCTGTCTGTCTGTCTGTCTGTCTGTCTGTCTGTCTGTCTGTCTGTCTGTCTGTCTGTCTGTCTGTCTGTCTGTCTGTCTGTCTGTCTGTCTGTCTGTCTGTCTGTCTGTCTGTCTGTCTGTCTGTCTGTCTGTCTGTCTGTCTGTCTGTCTGTCTGTCTGTCTGTCTGTCTGTCTGTCTGTCTGTCTGTCTGTCTGTCTGTCTGTCTGTCTGTCTGTCTGTCTGTCTGTCTGTCTGTCTGTCTGTCTGTCTGTCTGTCTGTCTGTCTGTCTGTCTGTCTGTCTGTCTGTCTGTCTGTCTGTCTGTCTGTCTGTCTGTCTGTCTGTCTGTCTGTCTGTCTGTCTGTCTGTCTGTCTGTCTGTCTGTCTGTCTGTCTGTCTGTCTGTCTGTCTGTCTGTCTGTCTGTCTGTCTGTCTGTCTGTCTGTCTGTCTGTCTGTCTGTCTGTCTGTCTGTCTGTCTGTCTGTCTGTCTGTCTGTCTGTCTGTCTGTCTGTCTGTCTGTCTGTCTGTCTGTCTGTCTGTCTGTCTGTCTGTCTGTCTGTCTGTCTGTCTGTCTGTCTGTCTGTCTGTCTGTCTGTCTGTCTGTCTGTCTGTCTGTCTGTCTGTCTGTCTGTCTGTCTGTCTGTCTGTCTGTCTGTCTGTCTGTCTGTCTGTCTGTCTGTCTGTCTGTCTGTCTGTCTGTCTGTCTGTCTGTCTGTCTGTCTGTCTGTCTGTCTGTCTGTCTGTCTGTCTGTCTGTCTGTCTGTCTGTCTGTCTGTCTGTCTGTCTGTCTGTCTGTCTGTCTGTCTGTCTGTCTGTCTGTCTGTCTGTCTGTCTGTCTGTCTGTCTGTCTGTCTGTCTGTCTGTCTGTCTGTCTGTCTGTCTGTCTGTCTGTCTGTCTGTCTGTCTGTCTGTCTGTCTGTCTGTCTGTCTGTCTGTCTGTCTGTCTGTCTGTCTGTCTGTCTGTCTGTCTGTCTGTCTGTCTGTCTGTCTGTCTGTCTGTCTGTCTGTCTGTCTGTCTGTCTGTCTGTCTGTCTGTCTGTCTGTCTGTCTGTCTGTCTGTCTGTCTGTCTGTCTGTCTGTCTGTCTGTCTGTCTGTCTGTCTGTCTGTCTGTCTGTCTGTCTGTCTGTCTGTCTGTCTGTCTGTCTGTCTGTCTGTCTGTCTGTCTGTCTGTCTGTCTGTCTGTCTGTCTGTCTGTCTGTCTGTCTGTCTGTCTGTCTGTCTGTCTGTCTGTCTGTCTGTCTGTCTGTCTGTCTGTCTGTCTGTCTGTCTGTCTGTCTGTCTGTCTGTCTGTCTGTCTGTCTGTCTGTCTGTCTGTCTGTCTGTCTGTCTGTCTGTCTGTCTGTCTGTCTGTCTGTCTGTCTGTCTGTCTGTCTGTCTGTCTGTCTGTCTGTCTGTCTGTCTGTCTGTCTGTCTGTCTGTCTGTCTGTCTGTCTGTCTGTCTGTCTGTCTGTCTGTCTGTCTGTCTGTCTGTCTGTCTGTCTGTCTGTCTGTCTGTCTGTCTGTCTGTCTGTCTGTCTGTCTGTCTGTCTGTCTGTCTGTCTGTCTGTCTGTCTGTCTGTCTGTCTGTCTGTCTGTCTGTCTGTCTGTCTGTCTGTCTGTCTGTCTGTCTGTCTGTCTGTCTGTCTGTCTGTCTGTCTGTCTGTCTGTCTGTCTGTCTGTCTGTCTGTCTGTCTGTCTGTCTGTCTGTCTGTCTGTCTGTCTGTCTGTCTGTCTGTCTGCCTGTCTGCCTGTCTGCCTGTCTGCCTGTCTGCCTGTCTGCCTGTCTGCCTGTCTGCCTGTCTGCCTGTCTGCCTGTCTGCCTGTCTGCCTGTCTGCCTGTCTGCCTGTCTGCCTGTCTGCCTGTCTGCCTGTCTGCCTGTCTGCCTGTCTGCCTGTCTGCCTGTCTGCCTGTCTGCCTGTCTGCCTGTCTGCCTGTCTGCCTGTCTGCCTGTCTGCCTGTCTGCCTGTCTGCCTGTCTGCCTGTCTGCCTGTCTGCCTGTCTGCCTGTCTGCCTGTCTGCCTGTCTGCCTGTCTGCCTGTCTGCCTGTCTGCCTGTCTGCCTGTCTGCCTGTCTGCCTGTCTGCCTGTCTGCCTGTCTGCCTGTCTGCCTGTCTGCCTGTCTGCCTGTCTGCCTGTCTGCCTGTCTGCCTGTCTGCCTGTCTGCCTGTCTGCCTGTCTGCCTGTCTGCCTGTCTGCCTGTCTGCCTGTCTGCCTGTCTGCCTGTCTGCCTGTCTGCCTGTCTGCCTGTCTGCCTGTCTGCCTGTCTGCCTGTCTGCCTGTCTGCCTGTCTGCCTGTCTGCCTGTCTGCCTGTCTGCCTGTCTGCCTGTCTGCCTGTCTGCCTGTCTGCCTGTCTGCCTGTCTGCCTGTCTGCCTGTCTGCCTGTCTGCCTGTCTGCCTGTCTGCCTGTCTGCCTGTCTGCCTGTCTGCCTGTCTGCCTGTCTGCCTGTCTGCCTGTCTGCCTGTCTGCCTGTCTGCCTGTCTGCCTGTCTGCCTGTCTGCCTGTCTGTCTGTCTGTCTGTCTGTCTGTCTGTCTGTCTGTCTGTCTGTCTGTCTGTCTGTCTGTCTGTCTGTCTGTCTGTCTGTCTGTCTGTCTGTCTGTCTGTCTGTCTGTCTGTCTGTCTGTCTGTCTGTCTGTCTGTCTGTCTGTCTGTCTGTCTGTCTGTCTGTCTGTCTGTCTGTCTGTCTGTCTGTCTGTCTGTCTGTCTGTCTGTCTGTCTGTCTGTCTGTCTGTCTGTCTGTCTGTCTGTCTGTCTGTCTGTCTGTCTGTCTGTCTGTCTGTCTGTCTGTCTGTCTGTCTGTCTGTCTGTCTGTCTGTCTGTCTGTCTGTCTGTCTGTCTGTCTGTCTGTCTGTCTGTCTGTCTGTCTGTCTGTCTGTCTGTCTGTCTGTCTGTCTGTCTGTCTGTCTGTCTGTCTGTCTGTCTGTCTGTCTGTCTGTCTGTCTGTCTGTCTGTCTGTCTGTCTGTCTGTCTGTCTGTCTGTCTGTCTGTCTGTCTGTCTGTCTGTCTGTCTGTCTGTCTGTCTGTCTGTCTGTCTGTCTGTCTGTCTGTCTGTCTGTCTGTCTGTCTGTCTGTCTGTCTGT